>OMKZ01002248.1:12820-56183 GCA_900302535.1 Neoniphon sammara | reverse complement strand
CAGGGCTTGTTCTTATAGATGCAAATGTCGTACCTGTGAAAAGGCAGGAAAATAAACTAGGTCATTTACTACAGTTAATAATTAGATACCCACACCCTGGCACACACTCCCTCTCATACACAGACACACACACACACACACACAAACACTACACTTCTATACTAAAGGCACATAACACACTGGACACAGCCACGTATTCACAGATGCTGGCAATGACAGTCAGACCCAAAACACACACACACACACGCACACGCTCTCGTATGGACAGACACTGGACACAAGTGATAGGAGACTGATAGGTTTAAAAGAACAATAGCAGGAAATCAAGGATGGTCACTGCAGTGTCATCTGTCTGGTTTCCATCCTCCGCTTGATAAAAGCCTTCGTGAAACCAAGCTGTTCTCACAAAGGCAACACCAAAACCATATATTTATACACTGGATATACCTCAAAAAGCTGTGACAGGGTACGAGCAGTCTGCTGTTAACCCCCTGCAACAAATGACACACCCGAGCAGCAAGTCATGGCCTTGTTACATTGGCTTATTGCACATTCTGTCAGGGAGAGTAGGAAAGTATTTGTGGCTTCAGTGATTTCAGGGACGTAACACATATAGATAAACAGTTCTTCCCAGTCCCGTTGCATTCTCACGAAGCTCAGAGCAGCAGATGACTATGAGCACACAGCGGTTATGGTGTTTGCAGATGCACATTCCTCAGTCAATAGTATCACTGTTGTATCTGTTTATTGCCTATCTACCACTGTTGTTTCTGTTTTTCCTCTGCGGTATAAAGAAAGAGAGAGTGCAGGGGGAGAAATGGGGAGAGAGAGAGAGAGAGAAACACTGACTCTTTGACCTCGGGACTGTCAGATTCAAGGCAGCTTTTGCTCTGATTTGCTCCTCGATCTTTCTCTGTCGCTCTCTCTCTCTCTTGCGCTTTCTCGTCCTCCTCTGGTATCTCTCCATTTTCTCCGGGCTGCTTCCTTTTAAAAAATAAATCTGTCTTTGTGTCTTGCTCCCTCCTCATATCTCTCTTTTACTTTCACTCTCCAGATGCTGAGCTGGGCAGAGCAGCCACAGCTTTCGTCACCCCAGACAGGACAAGATACAGCCCAACTCACTTGGACTTGGCGTAAATGAGAGGCGATGAGGAGAGTGACTGGGAATGTAAGAATTCAGCTCTGAGTGAAAACTATTTTTAACCCTTATTTGATCAGGCAAACAGATTAAACACACCTTTATTTACAACCGTAGGAAAGAAGAAACAGGGGGATTGAGGGGTGTGCATACACAGCCATTATAGCAGCTTGCCACAACCACGGTTTTGCAATGTTTGCCAAAGTAAAATAAAATGATCGTGATTAGGCCTAATGCTTCTCATTAGTCTCCACATTTTTAACATTGTGAGTTCCAGGGTACTCCAAAAATATTTTTAGAAAAAAAAAAATCTTATTTTGGCCTAGAGAAGAAAATCTTCACTCCAAAATACTTTTACTTAGGCATGAAGAAAACTCCAGTCCTGTAAATGTGATACCAAGACTCCATGGTGATCATTTCTAGGATAACTGCTTTTGCATTTAAAGTATGACGTATACTTGCATGTCGGCCAGTTTCTGATACTCGTGTGAGCAGTATCACGTTGCACGAGGCAGGTTTGTCTGTTTCTGACCTGGTGATGAGCACGGCGGTGTCGTGGTGAGCAATCCCATTGTCTGGTATGGCGTTCCCATAGCTGCTCCGGTGCTGGATGGATTTCTGCCACTTACAGAAGCTGTCCAAAGACTTCCCAGCATGGTGGTTGATCTCTAGTGTTGGCTGGCGGAGAGACAGAGAAGAAATATAGGCTCAAAAGGAAATTGGGCAGTTAAAATATAGGGCAAAGGGGTCAAACGGGGTCATCAACCGGGGCCAACAGGGTCATACCACCCACCCCAAATGACAAAGGTCCAACTCAAGCCAAATATAGCCTGCTATAAATAACCAATACCAAACTTTCATATGTATTTATATAAAAAGTTGAACTATCATGTATCTCTTGCTGATCCTCAACTGATCAACAATAAAAGATCTGCCAGCAACCAGCTTGCACAATGCTGTGTGTACATCTGTTGATTTCATTTCTATGGTGACCTGATCGATGACATATACTTTTGATCAGACAGTGGGACAAAAATAACAGAACAGAAGACTGAAAAGATCAGTGTGTGTTCATTATCTCAAAATGTTGAGCACCTGTTCAGCTAAAGTGGGTAAATAGTGTTTTGATAGTATGCTAAATAATCTAATAAAAAAGGGTGGCAAATATACTTAAATGAGTTGATGATATAAGTTCATTCCAGAAAGGTTTCAAAAATAAAATGATAGGAGAACAATAACATACTGAAACAAGAGCTATGATAACAGTCCAGCTCTTCCTGTATTACAGTGTTTCTTAGACTAAGTGTCAGACTTGTTTTCCACATGACTAGTACGGCGTATTGTTCATTAGACCGGGTGCCAGAGTGAGGATACATTCCTAAAATGTGGCTGCCAGGCTGAAAAAGCTTAAGAAGCTCCGCTCCGGTGTATCAAAGAGGCTACTGTCAAGGCAGGATTATAGGGAAGGCGCTTTCTAGTATTATAAGAGTGCTGGCAGAGCAGGGGGAAGGGGAGGGAGAGCTCTGCTAGCCACAGCTGGCTAGAACTCGTAACCCAGGAATGCATGCGGTGACATAACTAGTAATTGTCTCATCCCACAGTCCCTCATTTCTGGGCCCACTGCTGGCCTGATTTTCTCTTCCAGGGGCAGTTTGCCGTTTTCAGACCTGGAAACCAACAACAGAACCACTCGGCGAGACTACTTTCAATCCTGTCCCGACCTCAACCTCAACGGTCCATGCAGTAAGAATAACAACACTAATACTGCCCACCGCTAATGATCCTAACATTTATTTATTCCTTTCTTTACTCTGTCAGATGACAACCAGATCCGAGGGGCAAATTATAGGGCTTATTTTTAGCCAGTATGAACAGTATGAATCACAAATCCTTCATTCCTTAATAAGACAGTTATGGAGGAAACCTCAAAGCCACACTGTAATGCCCCCCTAATGCAGTATGATTCATCTGTCAGATCCCTATTAGGTCAACATTAGGACTGAGTGGATAACCTCAACCTGCCGCCCTGTCTCACCACATGCTGTTAACGGCAGGCTAATAAGGTCAGCGGCCGGCTGGACGGCTAGCCAGATAGCTCAGTCATCCCGTGTGCTATGCCGGTAAGGTCATGCACTTTACTTGGGGTTCAACACCCGCCTCATGCTGTGGTGTGGATTCTCACTCTGTGCCATTTGTTATCCCTGTTCACTGTCTCCTAGAAAAAAAAACAAAAAAAACAAAAAAAAAACAATATTAGCAAGGGTGGACGTCAAAAAAAGGCTGGTGACGGTATGGGCCAGACCTCAAGGAAGTGAGTTAATTTGGATGCCAGTGGCATGCTCTGTGGGTCAGCTGCCATTAGCGGCTACCGAGGCAGCAGCTGCTCTTTCTGGAGAGAGGGATGTGATGAGGATGGTGACTTAGTGGCTGAAGAAACACCAAGGCCCCAGAGATCCCCTAACCCCAACTTATCGCCCTCACGGCAGCCTCCAGTTCATATTTAGATTCTGATATTTTTTGCATGGGCTTTTCAGAGGCCTGGATGTGCGTCATAACAACGGTCAGAGAGGTCGTCGCCCAAGCCAGTAACAAACAGCGCAGTCATAACGCAGCTCAGTCTGGTACAGACTGAGCTGCGTTATGACAGTCTGGTACAGTCAGGTACAACTCTCCCCTCATTCCCCTGACTTTTCCACCTCTCCTCACCCTTCATCTCCTCTCTCCTCCTGTCTTCCTCCTCCTCCCATCCGTCCTTTACATCCTCTCCTCCTTTCCTCCTCCCTTCTGCTTTCATTACTGCTACCACTCACAGCCCCACTTACAAACTTGGGTCTCCACCGAGAGTACAGGAGGAAGAACACTTAAGCCAATAATTTGATACAAACAAGGAGCTCATAGATGCTGGCCAGGGAAGAGTTTCGTGCAGACTGGAGAGAGAGAGAGAGAGGGAGAGGGAGAGAGATAGAGAGAGAGAAAGAGAGACAGAGAGGTAATGAGAACAAGCAGAGAGAGAGAGGAGGGTTACAGAGGAGAGGAGAGGAAGGAGAGGAGAGGACTAAGTGCTGTCCCGTTCAGTGCATTACAACACAGGCCAGTTTGAAATGATTGATTACCTGGTCTTCCATCAGCAGGATGAGCCGTGTCACCACAATGTTGACTGCATTCCCCAGGCTAGAATCCTGGAACAGTTTGGCAACCTGACCTCCAGGGAAACAAGAAAAGACCAGTCTTAAAAACAGCTGATACGCCAAGAGAGCACATTAACAACAATAAAACAAGACATAAATCAGCCTTGGAGAGAACAGAAACACTAACAACAGACAAAGAAAGAAACCAGTTAAAATAACAACAATAATAAAAATGTAATAAATTACTACACGGCAAGAATGGCCCAGTCTTGAAAAGAGATGAAGCATCACCACTGCACATAAAATCATCAAAAAGCTGACACAGCATGACATGAACATTTGACCTGAGCATTTTTTAAAGGGATGACTAATTACTGGTCTATGGCAAAAGACGAGTCTTGATAAAAAGAGTCGTAAAAACACTACATAAGTGAGGACCGGTCTTGAAGACTTGAAACTCCTACAGGAAGAAAGAAAAAGACCAGACTTAGAAAAAGCTGACATTTTAGTGCTAGGCCTGATACTTATCACCACTGTTAGCACTAAGCTCACACACTTGTCATTACTGGTGTAATTTGACCTACTTTACATCACATCATTAGAGAGATAGTAGTGGTTTCTGTTTAACAGGCCGGATGCAACCTGCTCTGTAACAATAACAAGAGACCAACCATTCATTAAGTACATTCCAGACGTGCGTATGAGTGTGTGTGTGTGTGTGTGTGTGTATAGGTTTAAGTGATTGGCTGTGTGAAGTGATCCCCAGTGAAAGAAATAGTGCCTGATGACATACAACCTAAGCCTGTCTGCAAGTGAGACAAAAACACTTGACTTAGGATCCGATCCTAAGACTCTCATCACAACAGAGCCTCCACTAGGAAAAATCAAGGACATGCCACAAATTTCTTTCTTTAAACCTCATTTCTGTCATCAGAAATGATGCACTTTCAGCACTTTTTAAAGCACAAGCAGAGAAAACAAGCTAATTTAAGACCAATTCTTCACATTAAAAGAAGCACTGAGACTTTTTTCTTTGTCGCTGCAGACATTCCAGTTCTTCCAAACAATGTCAGTCAGTCTGCACCCAGTCCCCTCTAAAATGCTTCTAAGTTGACCACATGCTGTTCCTTATTTTGCACCACACCAAGTAACCACACCATAACTCACTGGTAGATGATCTCTCACTGTGTACAACCCTTTGAGAGCTTGAAGAGTCCACACAATACAAAAGCAATACATTATCATCTTCATCCTTCACCACATCTTCAGTCTTGACTCAGAAACCATGAACAAAACTGCTTTTGTCGTACATCTGACAGGGGACAGCTGTTTCAGTGTGAAACTTTGCACGCAGCTTTTGATGACTATTTTTTAATTCATGTACAAAAATTAATCATATACTGTAGTTTTCATTGGGCACTTCTTTATGGAATGTGTCTTTTGTGTTGTGAAACTTACAATATTCATGACAGCCAGGATGTACTGCTCGATGTCTCTGCGACCATGGTAACCCACCATCATCTTGTCAGCCACCACCAGTGTCTCCACATAGCGCTCCCGGCTAACTGAGCGCTTCAGAGGCAGCTGGCCGCGACCTACGTGATGCGGGGGCGTCTTCAGAGTTCGCTGCCACCACGACGCGCCCTTCCCTGGCTTCTCATCTGAAGACGATCACACACAGATACACACACACTTTTAGACCGACAGTTTAGACAATTACAGTCATTCATGGTAATTTGCATTTGCTTTACTTGCAGTGTAATGATGATCCACTAAAACAAGACACTTGGATAACTTTGTCAAGAGAACAAGAAGAAACGTGCACATTAAATTCTGCATGGGTGCAAGACGGAGGACAGGGTACTTGGATTCAGTTGTCTAGCAACTGTCCGTTGGTAGTAATTAAAAATTAATAGATAGGAGCAACAACAGCATGCACACCCTATTTTGGTTTATGACAACTTTGCCAAGAAGCCAGACTGATGTTCCAACACACATGCATTGCATTGACAGCATGACACAGACACAACACTACAAAATTGGATGTTCTTTTATTTGTCAAGGGATGGTTTTGTGAGCACACTTTTTCCTCTTTTTCAGCAACGCCCTGTAACACAGACTCAGTCACACCCATTCACAACTGGGAGCTCCAGCACAACCACAAACTTCTACTGCTGGCCACTAAGCACATCAACCAGGGCAGCAGTCCCAGCTGGTCTGGACTTTAAACCCATGCAGGGAGAAAGATCAGTGCATCTAGTCCAAAAGACTGGAGGTTCTCCCTTCCTACCAATGACTCCACAGGATTGGTCCATGTACTGGTGGCGCAGTGATGACCGCTTGTAAACCACATGGGGGCGCCCCTCTGCACTCTGCCCCCTCTCCATCTTGGTTTCATTCTCTGGTGAGACCAGGGGTTCAATGAGGTACTCCTCTCCCCCTGCAACAATCACCCCCTGCTGCAGAGAGACAGAATGGAGCAGAATAGAATAGAAGCAATCATTGCCGTCACCATACAAGTATGACAAAAGGCAACTAGACACAAGAACAGCATTCATGAATCATTAAAACTGTGCTTATTAGCCCACTGACATTGACTGCCAAACATGAATAGTACAACATAGTAACCAAGCATGGCTATGCATTACCCACAATGCAATATTCATGTCAATACATTCACAAGAGTTTCAATTCAAATGTTCCACCACTGAAAAGACCATTTTAAAAAGTGGAATTTACTCCTACGAAATGACTGATAGCACAAATTACGGTTGTTTAAAAGATTTAAAATAACACAGATGGTCCCTGATTGACAAAATTCTTTGACAGACTGGATCATCTATACTGTTAAGATACTGAATCAAGAACTTAAGGTAATGCTGTTTTTCCAAAATGAAGATTGTGGCACAAAACCCCCACATTTACAGTGTAGCCTTCTGGCTGCTCTTATCCAGAGAGCAACAGTAGAGTGAGCAGTAATGCAGGCGGGGGAGCAGAGGTAAGGCGGAGGTGAAGCAGAGGCCCTCTGAGGGATAACCTGTTGCTGACGGGTCAGGAACTGACAGGTGCAGAGGAGGAGACTTCATAACAACCTCTGAGCTTCTGATGCAGTGCCATCAGATCTTAAACTTGGTGTTAAGTATTGCATTAGTTAGCCTCCATCTATGTTCACTGTGTTGTGTTGTAGGCAAAACTTGTCAGTATTGATCAGTGAGCATTACATTTGGAAAAGCTCAGTCTCTTGTTTAAAATCTGCATAAATGGAAGTGGGGGAGTCGGAATGCAGATTAAACTCTGTTTGAGGCTACACAATTAACTCTCAGTGAGTGAGCCAGAGATACAATATCACAGTTTGTGTGATTTACTTTACTGCAGAGCCTGTAGCAACTCATAATGTAATACATGCTGGTTAATGTAATAAAATGTCCTTCTTAATGGGTTGAATATGTAATAAATTTTTTTATATAAAGAATTTTCCTGACAATACAATACCATGACTTCATTGCCAAGCCATTATTATTTTAATAGGGGTGGGACCTATTTTTACTGTAATAAAGATATTGGCCTATTATTTAATGCTTTGTGAGAAGACAAACAATGCTATAGCTTACACATTAATACTTCATCAGCTAAAAATGTTACATCCCTTGATATTTTGAATTTTAAAACTGAAATATCCCTGTACCATACAGAGTTGATAGACCTTCAAAATCACTTTAAGAGACAGTTATAATTATGCAGTGATTCACTTCAACTGATGGCTCTTTAGTTTTCTCTTCTCACCTCGTTGCACCATAAAGCAATGAAAGACTATAACAGGTACACTGACCCATTTAGAGTTGCATGCTTATTTAGTTACTGCATTAGTACAACTCTCTAGCACGAACATGGACATAAAAATATTATAGCATTCCAGATGTCATGATCTCATACACTTCTGAGCTCACTACTGCACTATAGTGCAGGTCTATGTCCATCTGAAGTTATCCATCAACGGTTCAGTGAATAAATCATACTCCAAACACTATTAGAAGTACTATGTCTGACATGACACTATGTCATCATATCGCTCTGTGTTCAAAGTGTCCCACCACAAATACTGTCCCACAATGTCAATTAGGATCCACCGTGGGCGAACTCTGGACTTATCTGAGCAGAGGTTCAGGACCCCACAACACACAAACACACACAGGCACACGTGAGAGCATGACAGGGAGAAAGACAAAGAAAGAGAGCGAGAGGGAGACAAAGTGAGAGAGCGAGACAGAGAGAGATACATGAACACGTCCTTTGATTCTCGTTAGATCTCTTGGCCCCAGTCTCTGGGGTCAGGGTGAGTGTTTCCCTTCGACTCACTGTGGCGAGCTTTCAAAGTGCATCTAATCCTATAATAAAGTTAGTGATGCTCCCCTGGACACACAGTCCATTCGCTGTTTAATTTACTCATGCTGGTCTGACCAACAGTAATTACGTGTGCAGCTTATTAACGCTTTGTGAACACATCTAATCCTCAACTGTATATACAAGTGTTATTGTGGGGCTTGTTATTTGTTAAAAGATGTAGCAGGATACAGGGTAGCATGACTACAGGAAAATGCTCTTAGCTTGGCAATGTGATGCATGATATTGTATCAAATGATTCAGAAATGAACGAACTTTGAGCTCTGAGCTCTGGGCAACAACAAACTGATGTCAGTCCTCTGCTGTGGCATGCTGAGCACTGACTTTTGATCAGTACAAGAAGTAAATCGGGATGGAAATGGGCCTTCTAAAGCTTTACTAAATACCAGAGTGCTCCGGTCTTCTCTCACAACAAACTCACTCTGAAAGACACCAGAGTAAAATATCTGAATAGATTTAAATATGTGAAAAAAAATAGAAACGGAAGTAAAGCTCCCCAGTTATTTTTTTCCCCAAAGCATTACCCCACCTGAATATGCTAAGGGAGAGAGAGTTAACTTGTGTTACACTGTTTCAGTGGGAATCTCCTGAAAGCAGCAGCAGTGACACCGTGGCTGACGTTTGTTGATTTGTGATATCTGAATGCTGCTGGAAAAGATCACTTACCTTTTGATTCTAAGGGACTGACACCAAACCTCATGATTACTGTTGATGTTTCAGATTGTTGAAACATTTTCCGCTATTAAACTCTATTCTAGTGGTGTTGGAAATACCTCAAAATGACATCATGTGCTTGGCCATTTGTCCACGGGATCAAGAAAAATACCACAAAACAACAAAATGGACCAAGAAAGTCCAATAAATGTTCCCAACAGTGTGAGAAGGGATTTGGGTAGAATTTTCCTTTACACTAATGTCAGTGAGATTTCATTCCAGGATAATACAATCGCAACTGCTATAACATGTGATGCTGTTATGATGGTTGGTTCAGGCAAAGATTAAGGTTAGCTCGAGTTTAGATTGTTTAAATAGATCGAAATTAAATTTGGTTTAGTCAAATTTTGTGAATGTCAACAATTTATGAGTCTGACATGAGACTGGCACTGTTGGTCAATTGGTGTGTGTAATGCTGTGGTGCTTTGATGTTGAAATCAAACATTTCTGACGTCACAGTTCTTCTGCACTGCCATCATCAGCCTTTATCAATACATCAGGGTGAGGACTTGGGGGTTCCAGTCTTACCAGGCCATTACAGTTGCTGAGGGCCACTTTGCTGGAGTGCAGCTGGTCTTGGAGGTGTCCCACATAGTGGCAGTCGGGGGAGTAGGGGTGACTCCACGCTAAACGGCCTCTCCTCCAGTACTCCACCCTGAACTGCCGGGACAGCAGGCCGCCCTGCAGCGTAAGGTTCAGCAGGAAGTTGGTACGTGGCGTGGACAGCTGGTAGAAGAGCTGAGACACAGAAAAGAGAGAGCTCAACTGAAAAATGCCCATGGCTCAGAATGAAAAAACATGTTTCCAGAAACCAAAATTACATCATTCTGCTTCTCCCTTTTAAAGGATAGAATAAACAAAAGCTCTAGAGGAAAAATAATTAACTATATCAGAAAGCATAATACAGTGTCTGGTGGCTTGTCCTCAGTGCTGCGTCGCCTTCGTTGGTGGTGTTGAGGGTGGTGGGGAGGTTCTTCTGCGTCCAGGGTCTCCCCATCTGGTCCTACACGTACTGGGATGGCAATCTCATACTGGCCTAGACTGGACAGGAACGCAGCTAGAGAAGGAGACAGACAGAAAAACAGTAAGACATAAAACCAAAATCACAGCCTGACTTTATTAAGCCAGAATTCACTTTAATCTAATCGACTTTGAGAGTTGTTTATTTTGAATGAGGCCATCAGGCTTTTTATAGAGAAAGTAACCCAGTTGGCGCGAGAACCTTGAGGTCTTTTTGGTCCATAGCTCACAAGCCCCCACCACTTCAAGCCCTCCTCCTTTATGAGGCCAAAGGGCCATTGCCATGGTAACCCTGAAACTGTATACTTCCTGTCTCTCCCAGGCTGTGCCGGGGTCTGGTGGAGATTTATTGTCCAAACACACACAGCTCCAAACAGCCAGCGACAGCTAACTAACAGGAAAAGGTCACCGGCAAATGAGTCCAGTTTTCATCAAACCTTTGGCTGTGGTGAGTAGAGAAGCAGCCCCTTCCCACACAGAGTAAACACCAGAGATTAGAGTTCCCTGAGACAGCCTTGGAGAGTGCTGCACCGGGAAAAAATACGCTGTATACGGCGGGTAGGTCTGGTTTAAATAAACAGCGAGCACTACTAGAAACCCCCTCGCTGCTTTTCCTATCTCTCACATCCTTCAGAAACATTGCTTTCATATGAGCTCGCATCTACTTCCCACTTCCCACAGCAGAGTCATCCGGCTCTCGTAAAATGCTGCACATAAGCAGGTAGTATTATCATAACCTGGGCAGGCGTTTGAAGCACAGGAAAAGCTCCTGGAGAGAGTGAAGGCAGGGCGCTATAAAAGACAACTCCTAATAAAGTAGATTCAGCTCAATCCCTTGGAAGAAGTTAATGAGACCCCACACATTTAAAACTGCAATCTAACGGGGGAAAAGACTAGTCTGAGATTTAAATAGTTTTAATAAGACAGAGCATAAGCATGTTAAGCATGTTTGTACAATTGCAATTCATCAAAAAGCATATTTCCTCCTCTATTATGTCTAAGAGTAATCCTGCTACATGTAATACATTACTCACTGACCCTGTCTGTAGTCTCACAGTAATCAGCCAGACAGAGTCACCTGTTAAACCTGGTAGACTAATGAATGTGGCAGCCTAGTACAGCCGGTGGGCTTTGCCACTGCTTTCAGGGTGTTTTCTCTACCCATCCATCCATCTGTGTTTAGTCAGGGATATTTGTAGTAACATGATTGTCAGTGTTTTACAAAAACACAAAAGACACAACAAATACTATCAGTTTTTCGATGACCTCTCCTCCCTCCCTCCTTGCCATCCTACCAACTCTTCCCCCTCCTTCTCTACCTGACTAATTCTGGTAAATATGGCTGCTTTTACCTGGTATCAAATTAAGCCGATGAATCTTGTGCCTACCAGCATTAGCAACAATGTCCCTCATAGGAAAATTTACATTGTAGCAACCACATTAGCCAAGTAGCATCTTTTTGAAAACCAGGGGTGAGTTAATCCTGTATTTCTTCCATCATTACACAAAAAACATCCTACTGACATTGTGCTGCAGCCCCTTTTGCACAATTCACACCTCAACTGTCTCAATGAGAGATGATGACTTCTACCTGGATTCACTTTATCTGTGTATTTCATGAAAGCAGGCCTAAGATTTGGTACACCAAATGCTTCCAAACCATCAATAAAAGATCCTCCAAAATACACAGTTATACCATATGTTGATCAACCCTGCCTTGACAAATGAATCTGTATTTGAAGGGTCTGAACTTGCATCAGAAAAGAAAATAAAGAGTGCCAGTGGAAAACATGGTGGCTAAATTTAACAGGTAGGCCCTCCCAGTCTGGTGAACAGGGTCACAGCGCTGGAGCTTCTGTGCTGATAAATACGATCCCATGCCCCCCGGGGGTGGGTGCGGGCCCACCCATGTGTAGGGCATCACCCTGGTTTCTGCTATCGCCAAGTGAAAACAGTGGAAATACTTTGGATGGAAAACTGTCCCTCCCTCCATCACAGGCCCAGTGTGGTGGAGGGAGAGCTCACCTTCAGAGAATATCCACAATTACGCTCTGCGTAAATTTAACATTAACAAGGAAGTTTTAATTATGTCCCAAACAAGAATAAATGGCGCCTTTGACTGTAGCTCTCTTAGATAGACTGTTTTCTCCTTCTTGCTTTGTCTGTCTCTCTCTCTTTCCCCCAGATGTGCCACAGCTGTCTTCTGTCTGGGCAGCACAGAAGAGCAGAGAAGGTGGAGGAGCTGAAGGGGCTCATCCATTGCTGGCTCCCATAACAGCTCCATCTTTGTTGAGGGGCTGCCTGCCTGCAGCGCCGCAGGGCCCTGTCAGCAGCTCCCCTGCTCGTAAGTCTCCTCTGAGCGCGTCTGCCTGCAGCCTGACCTTCATTACAGAGACAAGGAAAGATTGATTCGCTCTGTTCTTTCTGTCTTTCTTGTCTGTCCATCACAACTGGAACGACTGGCTGGCTGAGTTACGAGGCTGAGTTGCAAAGTGCTGAGTCTCGGGGAAGGTCATATATATACTCAGTGCAAATGACTTAACGCCATGGCCCTGATGCCTTACCTCATTATTGGGTTATTTCACCGCAGAACAAGGGAAAGAAAGAGAGAAACAAAATGCCAAAAAGCCCAAACCTCTAACTGCAGCATGTCTGCATATTTGTCCTCTCACTCTTTTTAAATAAACACGCAGACACTAGCAAAATATACTGCACACAGCTGGACATTAAGTGAACCAGCAAATACAAGTGAGAGGCATTTCATGCTTTTGGCAATTTTCTCATTATTTCATTTGCTGTGTTTGAGTCTTTTAATCTAAAATGACTTAGAGGGGTTACCATTTCTGCAAAGATAACAGCCAAGGCCTGGTTGGAGCCAAGTCCAAAGAGGAAAGACAGAGAGAAAAACATAAGTACAGAGGAGAGAGAGAGCAGTGCTTGTGCAGTAAACTAGTTGATAGTATACAGTATTGAACAAAAACATTTCATCCACAACTTGTTATGTAACTGTTTTAGTCATAACTTCGCAGTATCATTGCAATGCATTTGATTCTTCTTTGTTACAGCACGAGGTGAATGCTGCCCATTCAACTCAAGTAAAATTTCACCAATACTTACCCAAAACACAGTAGTACAGTGCTGTTTATGGAAAACAAGTATGTTTGGCCCAAATTATATAGCGTACCATGACGTCCTTGGGAGGAGAAAATGAAATAAACCCTGTCCTGCGCTGGATTTACACAACAAACAGAAAATCGTATTTTTAACTTTTCATGACACACATCTGAGCTTTTCATAGCTTTGTGGAAGCTGGTAAGATGTAATTGGACACAGTTCTTCCCCGTTCAGGCTGTTATAAGATCAGATCTGAGTCACAAAAGGTTACAAAAGAGACTATTTGTACCCGTGCAGACCCTATGTGGGGATTTGGGAGTTTTGATGGAAGGGAACCTTGTCACAGTGAGTGGAAGCGATGTGGCAGACTATTGGAGACAGATGACTGGGGGGGTCAAAGGTTAAGTTTAGGAAATACACAATCACGGCCTTGTTCTGGATGACAAGTTGCGGACATTCAGGGAATTTATGTCTCTGCCACTGGGGGTTTTCAGTCTGTCCAACTTTAGAGTGCGAATGTGAAAGAAAGACAGAGACAGGGAGAGAGAGAGAGAGAGAGAGAGAGAGAGAGAGTAACTGGTGTGGTACGAGGTGAGGTGAGGGGGGGCGGGCACGTGGCTGTGCCACAGGACATGATTTGTGAAAAGCGGAGTTCAAGTTCAGCAGCACAGACCTGCAGGCCTGGAGTGTGGCTCAGTCAGTCAGACAGGCAGGTCAGACCTGCGCCGTGTGGTACGGTTAATTTAACTCATGTGAGCACCGTGTGTGGATACTACATAAACACAAATTACAGACATGATGTACACAGTATTCAGATCCTTAAATTACAACAGCACAAATCAAATATGTTATAATCACTTATTCAACTGAAAGATAAATCAAAAAGATGTGGTATTTCTGCTGATCTTCGGTAAAATTTGGATGAGCATGGGTCTTTTAATTCTATCAGCCCAAATGAAAAACACATCTCTCACCAAGGGAACCTGGCTCATTAAAACATACTAAACACTATGTTTTACTGGACTCAAGTCTAATTTAGATTCCCAGTCTGGACTGACAGTCTAGATCAGGGAAAACAAATGTGATTTTTTTGTCATTATTCAAATCAAGATTCTAGTTAATATATTATTTGTCTCTACATCCTTGGTCATCATATCCACATTACTAATGTTTGTTTATCAAAAATGTGTGTAAATTGTGCGTAAATATCTTATAAAATCACCACCAGTCATCCTTACAGTAGCATCACAATAACAATATTTGGTCAAAGATATCATATTTGATTTTGTCCATATTGCTATATTGCCTAGCCCTGCTTTATAGTGTATTTATTTAATTCAAGCCCAAATCTCTGAGTCAGGTATACACCGTACATATTTTGTCTTACAGGGTGTCAGGCAGCCGCGCCTCCTCTCACCTTGTGATTCCTCATCTCTGCGACCTCCTGCGACCTCGGTGGCAACCATGGCGACGATGACAGTGCAGGCCAGGGTCCTCCATAGCATTTCCATGGTTACTACAGTAGTTGCTATAGTAACAAGATTCAGTGCAGTGGTCCCCGGGCCTCTGTCCCAACATGTCTCCAGCCCTCTCGGACGCCCCCTCGCCTAGCAGTGGGACAGCTCAGCGCTCTCTAGGGCCATAGCTGCTGCTGGAAGCGACAGTCTGGGCTCTCTCTCTCTCTCTTTTTTATCCTCTCTTACTCACTCTCTCTCTCTCTCACACGCACACACACACATGCACACACACACACACACACACACACACACACGCACACGCACACACACACACACACACACAAACACACACCCACGCACACGCACACACAAACACACACACACAATCTCTATTGTTGGGAATTTTGCAGGAGCAGTGGTTAGCTCAGCAAGACATAGCAGCCTGTACAGTGTTTCGGACAGTCAGTCTGTCCTGGCAGCCTGATGACGATTTCCTCAGAAGTCCTGGGAGAAGAGCAAGGGGGGGGTGGAGGAGTGGTGGGGGCTTCCAGTGGGCTCAGCAGCGTCGGTGGGTTCAAACTCCTCCCTGTTGCCCTGCAGAAGAGAAATAGTTTCATGACTCAAAAGAGGGAAGGCAGGGAAGGGAAAGAGGGACAAATGCACAAAAAGAGAGGCAGATAAAAGAAGAGAGAAGAAGAGAGGGGAAGAAGGGGGAGGAGGGAGGGAAAGAGCAAGAGAGAACCCCTTTTACACTGATCCTAAAATCCCACTACCATCCAGGACTCGGTGTAAACGGGTTAATCGCCATTTCAGTCCCGCCTCGTGAAAACTGCAACAGTCCCAGGTAATTATCAGCTTCAGCTCCGATCAGCAAGGGTGTAAACAGATCACTTAAACTTCAGTCCATATAAACACAATGATACAAGACATGATCCACATTTTAAGTACAGCTCAGTGTAACTTAAACCAATGTAGTATGATAAATTACTGACTTATGTTCATGTAGGGTGGAATGTCAAAGTAAGTGTTGCGTTATAGGTTGGAAGATTGTGACACCACTTAACCTGGAGTTGAAATAGTCCAGGACTTCTGCTAATGAAACAGCGTCACCTGCCTTTTTCAGGGGGTAGTCCCGGGTAAAGAAGCCCTGTGTAAAACCTGCATGCTTGGTGTAAAAGTGGTACAACTGAAATGGAAAGCAACACAGACAGAGAAAGAGAGAAAGGGCACATGGGACTGGAAGAGAGCATGAGATCCCATTGACCCATGCAGTCCCGCTCTGACAAGACAAATCTGCCCAGTTCATAGTCGGTGTCCAGTGGAGGGCCGCCCACCTCCACTTTGTTCGTTTAGCTAATCAATCATGGCCTCTATGCGGGACAAACACCCTGTCTTTCACTCTAATGACCAAGGACAACAGAACAGGTCCCAAGCCGGGGCTCCCCTGGCCCCCCTGGCCCCTCTGGCCCCTCTCCTTAAGCTGTCTGCCCACCGGAAAGAGTTCAAACACAAAGGAAGGCATTGATCTTGTAAAAAGCTGCGCTTAATGCCCAAACAGGGCTTGAAGTGGGTATTATGTCAGAGGCTTTGGAGGTAAAATGAGCCAATTTGAGGGAAGCAGCAGGTTGCCACCACTGCTACGCTGGCTGACTGTGTTGGTTGGTTGTATGGCTGAGTGACTTGCTGGCTGGCTGCCTGACTGTACGGCTTACTAATTGGCTGGCTTCCTGGCTAGCTGACTGATGGTATGAGTGACTGTATGTAGCTTGTTTATATTTCAGGCAAAGGTGAGGGCATTATAATACAGGGTGCTGCCAGTGAATTTCAGCTTTGAAATACGTTCTTTCTTTCCCTCACGAGAATTTGAGTTCCATTACTGTTTCCCAATGTCAGAACTGGCAGAAAAGCGTGTTCCTCCCTCTAAGTGCTTCATAGAAAGTGAAGTGGTTGTGACAGTCCCCAGGACGATGATCATTTGGAGGTAACAGTTCAGTTCCAGGCAATGGGTCAGCCTGACATCACAGGTTAACATCTCCATTCCCTGGTTTCAAACTTAAGGAGAAACTTGTTCATTTTCCGAACTGCCAATTTGCCTGTCCTTTGCAATAAGTGCACCACAACTTCCTTTTTAATTGAGCAGTGTTCCACTTGAAGTTAGTTTCTACTTAGAGACCAACATAGTGCTAGTCTGCTTTATAATAACAACGGATAATGACTTCCTCAGACCTTCACTACCCATTGCAAAAACAGACCCAAGCCAGGATGAGGAGTCACTGTTTCATCGGTGCCCTTCTCTCTGACTTGTTTCTTTCAGTTTCCTGGCGATGGATTGCAGTGTCAGCTAAACCCAACCCTTGATATCCTCACTCCCAGTAAGTCTGCCCACCCAACTCATTCTGTCCCTGCCTTTATCCCTCCTTCCCTCCGTCTATCCCTCCCTCAGTGCTGTCTGGGGGGAGAAGAGCGAGCGGAGACGCCACACTGGCCCAGATGGCTGGCGGCTAACCAACTGCAGCCAAAGGTAATCGGAAGCAGATGGGAAACCTTTTGGTGACGAGAGCAGGGGAACAAGTTGCCTCCTGAAAAGAAAAAAATGAGTGCAAAGCCCATGGGGAATGAAAGAGAGACAGCAGAGTGTAAGCTGTTCAGGCCAGCTGGGAGAGCCATTCTTGAATGTTAACACACCGACTGAGTGTGGAGGAACGGTTGTGTTTGTGTGTGAGTGCGTGTATGAAAGTAGATGTGTAAGGAGGCCTTAATGTGCCTCTCGCTCCCCTGAGTTCCAAGCAGCATTGGGAAGGTACAGTATAGGGAGAGCTAGCTTAAAAACACTGAGGGGTCTTTGTACTGTTGCTGCTTCCCTCATACGTGGAACAACTGTAAGTCTCTCTCTCTCCCTCTCTCTCTCTCCCCTCCCTCAGGCTTTCAGGCTTTCTCCCAGTCATTTCCTGCTCCGCTCCAACTACCCTCTCTTTTCATTACTTCTGCTCCCAGTCTCAATTTATTGTGGGCTTATTAAACTTGCAGTTTGATATCAAATGCTTTTCATTACGACTCGCTCTCATCTTGTTTATTTAGACAAGACCCAGATGATTGGACCCCCTACGCCGGCCCTTGGTGATTTTAAACAAGGCTGCTTAAAAAGATTTGCGGACTGCCTTCAAAGATCCCCTCCAACGCTGCACTGCCTTGCACAGCTTTCTCTGTAAATTATTGCTGTGTTATAAACCACAGTAAAATATGGCTAAATTAAGTGTAAGCCGTCTTGCAGAGGTGATTGTGTCATACATCTTCCGTGGTCTGTTGTGCAAAACTTTCCCTCTGGGCTATATCACTTTTCTAAATAAAAAAGTTATGTTTGTCAGTAGGCCAACTAAGCCCATATGCTGCGACTGACTCTGTAGTTAGTGTTTTGCTTGGATGAGTACCTCTGACAGCTATGAATATCTACTGTATAGCTGCAATCGCGGCCAAGTAAGAACGTGGAGTGAGCTGCAGACAGGCCACACAATCACAATGCAATCATAATTTGCAAAAAAAAAAAAAAAAAGACAGAGCAGAAGAAAGGGGTCGTTGTTAGAGAGAGAAAGAAGTTGGACCGCTCAGGATAATTAGGTGGGAATTTAAGGGTGGGCCAAAGCTGCGATGTAATCAAGTCAGTGGACCCAAAAGCGTTTTGACACGTCATTTTTTTCAGCATGTCATCTACTAGCAACTGGTGCTTTTCATGTGGTGTGTGAGATGTACAGTGCGTTTTTGCAGACTTCAGCTATCTATACTGTCCTTGTCTTTAACTGTTGCCAAGAAGAGTCTAGCTAGCTGAAAACGAGCAGACTAATCAAAGCCATATGACCAGCTCAAAGTAAAGTCTGTGTGGAGCGAACAGATGCTAAGTGTCCCTTGCTTAGCTTCAAACACCATACAGCGTCTAGCACTCCCCCACTCTCTCTTCACTCTTTCTCTCTCTCTCTGTCTCTCTCTCTCTCTCTCTCTCACACACACACACACACAAACACACACACACACACGTGCACATCTATACACTGTCTCCACTTTGATCAGAGAAGAGCTCATGAATCAGGTTTAGCTCCAGTTTATTATTTCGTTACGCTAAAGAGAGTGTGGCAGCGTGGCTTCTCTTTTCCAACAGGACTAAAAGGCTGTGGGATGAAATGGCCCGTAAGACGAATGTCACAAGTTGGATGCAGTGTCTCAGTTGCTCCAGCAGCACTCACTCCCTCATAACCGCCTTGAAAAAGCTGCCTAGGTTCACACGGATCTCCACATCAAACCCTGCACAACCAACAACAGATGAGGTGATAGAAATAATACCAAGAATTTAGGGAAATATCTCTAAACTCTGGTTCTCGCTGCCTGGCTCTTTCTCGGGTAAAGAAAGAGAGGGGCAGGCATTCCTCTCTCAATTTCCCCAAATAAACAGTGGGCAGATGAAAAGTGGGAACATAAACAGGCCGGGCCTTTCAGAGAGCCTCGGATGCGCTCCCCTCACTCTGAAAATGAGCCTCTCAAGTCTGAAACAATATTTTGTGAGAGAGCTGACTCGACATGAAGTGAGCAGGTCAGCAACATTGGGAACAAAGTACAGATGGTAGAGAAAAGTTCTCTTGGCGGCTTGTTTTATAATATTCTGATATAGTGCATGTCTAATATTTAACCAAAGATTATGCAAATTCCATGCTTTGTAACATATAACACATACATGATGGGAATTGCTCAGTTTTTAAAGCCATGCTCTCAACTCTGCAGATCTTTGAGCAGGTGACCTGGAAACATTATAACAGTTGTAATGTTGCTGTCATTTGTGTACACACTTGAGGCAGACCTGACCCACCTTGGTTGCCCAAAAATGTTTAAAGGAACATTTGTACCAAAGAACAGCTGTTATATGCCTGTGAGTGTGTGTGTGTGTGTGTGTGTGTGTGTGGGAGGGGTGATGGTGGGGTGTTCTGGTTACATGGTGAAATCCAAAGACCTGAGGGACCAAACCAATAGTGTGCCAGTAGCCAGTGCCAACTGCAAATACATGACCACAGTTGATATATTTATGAGATGTCAGACATGAATTAAAAACAGGGTTACACGAAAAAACAGGCATGCAGGAACGTGCAGGAGCCTGCAAAATAGACATCAATTTGTCAAACTATTACATCATCTGTCATTTCTGCTGTTTTATGAGGCACCACAGATTTGATTTTTTTGCACATTTGAATCTTGTGAATGCAAATTACTGTTCTTGTGTTGCAGAACGCTAATGAAAAATCACTATGTTTCTGTAATATTTCTTATAGTGACTTACAGTTCAGTTTACATCGACCCTACCATTAATAATGATACTTTCCTGATTATTTATCACTGTAATGTTCCTATACTTTTCAATGGGCTAATTAGAGTGTGCATGTGGTGCTCAATAAAGGCTTATAAATGAGCTAATCATGCTTGAAGGTATTCTTCTTATAGCATATTATATTGAGTTTACAATTTTGCTGTTATATCTGCATTGCACCCTATGTAAATTATATTACAGTTATTGTAGTTATTTCTTGTAAAGAAGGACCTGCCGAGTTTTGCTATCATTCCTGGTTGTGTTTAGTTGCTCCCCCAACCGGTGGAGGGCACAATGCCACCCTTCACTTCTCTACCTGATCTGTACTGTCGGCCACATCATCCCCTCATCAAGCTGCACACACTGGAATCAGCCAATGAGGGGATCCCAGCCTTATTACACAATTAAAGTAATTTCTAAAATAAATAAGCCCACTAAAAGAGCGTCTTTACGATAAAAAAAAGCTATAGTAAGCCTATGGTCAACACTGATATCACAACCAAGTAATGAGTAAAATTATGATTATACCACAGGAAATGAAAAATACCATAAAAGCTACAAAGTGCGATAAACTCAATATTACGCACCACGTACACAGTATAACTCCCTGCAGGACTGCTGTGGGAGAAATGAGCCTTCAAGAGTTAGAATAGCCTCTGAAATTATCACACAAGCTCTATGCTAGCATCATGCCTTGACTGTTTTCTTCATAAGTTCTGCAAAAAAAGGGGGGAGAAATTTCACGCTGGGATCACTGACCTAACTTCTCCGTGGCAAAATCCACAGCGGTTCCCCCTTGCAGAAGTGTCCGATGTGTGTGTGTCCTCTGCGGCTCGTCCCGTGTCGGCAGTCTGTCCTCAGTGCTCTGCAGACTGGAGGAGCAGAGAGGAGGAGGTGGGCGACTGCTCAGTGTGAAGAGACTAAACTTCTCCTCTCTGGACATAAGAACCGCACCAGCAGTGTCAAGTCTGCCAACATATGGACGATGATTTCCGGTTAACGCTTTCAAAATAAAGTCCTTAACTATAGTCACTCAGCTTCTATGCCATACATTAGCATTAATAGCTGTTTGTTATGTAGTGAAAATTCCAGTGGGAAAGAATACACCTACATCTGGGCCAGGGGAAATACACCCACCATCATCAAGTTTATAAAATGGGAATATGTTTGTTATGTTTTTCTTTTCTTTTCTTTCTTTTTTATTATCATTTACAATCTAAACTGGAGTAAGCAATTAACTAGGTATAAGTCTCCTATCCATAGAAAAATCTAATATATGGACATAAATGCTCCTATACCAGAGAAATGTTATCATAGGCCTATGTTACAGTCAAAGCATATATGAACCACGTGGTTCATATTTATATATATTATACATACATATTTATAACCACCCTTTGGAAGGTGATGTGTAACCCACATATGTTTAATATGTGCAATGTGCATCTATAAAAACAATGGGGAGGACGCATGTATTTGTAATTTATGTTAAACATACTGGGTATGCAAATGTGCCAATTTCTAATATATTTTCGATATGGGCAATATGAAATGTCATGTCAGGTCATATTACTTATGGTCTTTTATGTCATATGACCCTAAATGTACATACATTTCTTGATGAGTATCTACACCTTTTTTTCCCCCAGTGATCATCTCCTGTGCAGTAGATTTTTTTTTTTTTCATATGGGCCTATATTTAGCCAGACAGAAAGCTAGCTGAGTGCTGTAGTCCTCACTCACAAACAGGTAACATTTTGCTAGCAACAATCTATACAAAAAGTAGGCTAGGCTAACTCAGGGACAAAAATTCATATAAGTGATGTTAAATATGTACTGTATTATATTTCATGAAACAAAACGTAGTAGTATGTAAGCCTTTGTGTAGCAGAGTTTATTTTTGGTTTGTTGCTAATTCTATTAGTACTTTCCACAGGGTTGGAATACATGTCAGAAATGCTAGCCTAATTGACACCTCGGATCTTTGTTTGTTTGTTAAAGGAGAAATTACCAAGTGAAAATAAAGAAGTTAACTCATTTCAACATTTCATTCCCAGTTTGATAACCTTGGCCACAGCAGTTTCTGGGAATATATAGGCCCAGAGGAACAACTGCGTGATTAGCATGAGCAGTGATGGCCACTACATGGCTGACAAACACTGAACAAAACTCAAACTGTATTTTTAAGTAATGTTAAATAATGTGAAAATAATGTGAAATGTGGCAAATGATGCAGGGCGGATGTCAAAGTGAGTGGGAATTAGCCACCACGTATATCCTGTACTTGGAAAAAAAAAGAGCATATACCAGTAAATTTAGAATGATACTTACCACCTTGAGAAGGTCAGTTTTACATTTTGTGTCGTTCTATAACCTACTCCTCTACAATTGGGCATTCTTTCCTCTCCCAAATGCCAAATTTTAACATTTTCTTTTGAAGGCAAAATATCAAAATTTCCGTTAATGTTCGGGCTCTGTTTAGCTGACTTGTCGCAACAGGACCCTGCTGATTGGCTGCCCTGGTCTGCGGGGTGCCTCTCCAGAGACGCAGCTGCTGTCGGCGGGATGAGGGGTGGGGGGTTGAAGGGCCCACAGTACTATGGGTGTTGCATGTGGGTGGGGGTATAAGTACCCCAGCAAAAAGCCATAGTAATCCTATTATAAAGTTACACTAGGAGATAATAACAAGATCACTTTTAACTTCCACTAAGCTACTGAGCCCAGAGACACACAGACACACTACGTTGTATTAACGTTGGTTCTTGGGTTGCAACGTTGGACAACCAAAAGCCAACGTTGATACAACATCTAAAACTAACGTCAGTTAGAAATTTTAACGTCAACCTGACGCTGTCATTTAGTTGGTTTCAAGTTGTGTTGGCTAGTAACCAACATCCAACGTCTGTTCAACTCTGCTAGTATCCCTGAGGAATATCAAAGAAATATTAGATATTAAAGGAGGTGAGAAATAAAAATAAAAAAGGGAAAAGCCACAAATTATGATAAGGTTGCTGTAAACTCAACATTGAGTCTCCCCATAGGAATATTACAGTATTTCTTTTCATTGTTATGATGATGCCTTGTCATATGTTTATCCTGAGCACAAATTCCTAGCAAACCACAGAATCTTTCAACTTCAATTTTGTGTCAGTCAGTCTTGTACAGTTGGAAACGTGTGTCGCCAGCCCCTACATTTTACAGAAGGGAGGATTTTGGTTTGTTAAATGTCACCCAGGATTTGAGCCCAAAGAAAACATGGGTTGGTTCATTTCAGGCCATTAAAGGTGGTTTTGTCAAATGAATCAGTAAAATTTAGTCAAAACATTATCATGTCGTCTCCGCTTCATTAAACAGTAAAGTCTGTGCGACTACATTAGAGCTACTGTGACTCCAGGTTTTTGCGTATGTGCATGTGTGTGTGCGTGCGTGGTTGTCTGTTCACTCAGTCAACCCCCAGTTTTCCTTCCTGTGCCTGTAGCACTCTGATCAACAGATATACCTTCATCTTTTAAGCTACAACGTCGCTTCTCTGTCAAGTGAAGCAGCAAAACGTAAGTAACCTACATCTAAATTTTGTAGTGCTCCCGATAAAAGAGCAAACGTGCTTGATTTGCTTAATTTCGTCATCAAATAAATAAAAAACAGCTGTATGAGATGGTATGAGAAGGCGAAGTATGTTAGAAAGTTGTACTAAAATAAATACCCAGTGAACGTCTAACATATAAGACAAAAACATTTAGCATAGCTCTGTATTTTGAAGGAGGGTGATTAATTGAAGGTTAAAATGTAGATGGTTAATTGCTTGTTTTCCTCTCCCTACTGCCACATGCATAGGCCTACATATGGTTTGAAGTACAAGTGGTTAAATTTGCTCATTTAAAATGTTTTATCTTAGTAAATTAAGAGTAAATGTGAACAGTCAAAGTCTCACGCACCAAACTACAACTCCACCAGAGTTTCTGTTATGGAGATTTTCCTAGTTCATCTGAACTCACTTTGTGAATATACAATTTGTGACGTTCATTCTCTCGCTGGTCTGTTCAATTTCAACTGTTTCAAGAATGTCATTTAAAATGTTTTTTTTTTTTTTCCATTAGCTGTGTTTGTGTTTTCATAAAGAACATATTTATACACAGCAGTGAGGCTGAGACATTGTTACTGTGGCTTCAAAAGTAGAGATTACATATATTAAAATAGCTGCTTTCATTGTGCCTCGGAATAGAAAACCAAAACTGGGTAGGTTTCGACACACCCAAGAGGTCTATGTGTGTTGTTTATCGCTTGTAACTTTTCTTAAAATTACTGGATGTATTTTAGTCCTGGAGTAGGCATATCTGCAAAGCCGCAGTCACACAATACTGGCCTGGACAGGACATTAAGGATTTCATGCAAGAAATGTGGTTGTTGATTATGGCTCTGACAATAGATGATCAGATGTATGAGCCATAATGTCAACAGAAATGTCTCAGCATGACAGGGTAATTTATCATTTTATTTCAGTGGATTTACAGGAACTTAACCTGAGGATGAGGATTAACCCATGTCTGCAAATTCATTACGATCACTACAATTGTGCACAGCAACTGTAACCCACTGTGTTAGTCATCTTACTCTAGACACGCTCAGGGTTTGCAATATTTAAAATGTGAATGAAAATACCAGCTTAACTTAAATGTTTTGGTTCAATTTGAAATACAGATTTAATTCTCAACAGGCTTGTTTTAATCAGCAAGCACACGAAGTATGAATAAAAACAGGGGAACACATGCTGATAGTTAAATAGATGCTAAGGAGTTTCCATTGATGCAGGAAATGGTGCCTGAGGTTGCAAAAGGTTAGGTTCTGAGTATAATATGCAGATCTGCTACTTATTAAAGGCCTCTCACCTCTTTTGTTGTTATTATTAAGTCCACTTTGATACAGTAAGATCTGGCCATTGATAAGTGACATTTTGGCTGTCATCTACATGAACTTACACCGATGTGTTGTTTGAGAACACCTCCGAGTTTTTCCGAGAGCAAGTTTTTCTTAAGGCCCAATTTGGGGCAAAAATCACTTTTACCTGTGCCCTACATCAGAGGATACAAAAAGGACACATTATCTCGTGGTAGATGCCTACACAGCCCCAAAGCATTATAAAGACAACATTTTAACCGTACAAACATGTTGATGTATGTATCAAGGAATGCTTTGATTAACATAAGCCAGGCTGCACTCTCCTGATAAAGTTTAGCACAGCCAAAATAATCATCACATAAAACAACTGAGCTAAGGAGTTATCGCTGCAGTGTTCTTGCATTGATGTGAACAGCATAATCTGCAGAGAACACAGGTTATGTTACACAGTAGTGTGGCCTTGTAGTTAGAGAAACTGTTTGATTCCCAGTAACAAACAGTATAGACCTTTTTCACAGCTGCCATTTTGCCATGAAACAGTAGGTAAACACAGGTGTTACTAATGACATTAATTAAGGTTCTGCTCTGTTTGGGTACAGAACCTTAATTAATATGATTAGTAACACATGCGTTTACCTATTTTTTTCATGTCAAAATGGCTGCTGTGAAAAAAGTCTATCCACTCCTACTTAAGTGTCCTTGAGCAACATCATTTGCAAGTGACCAGTCTCATGCTGTGATGTCTCTGGTGTTTGACTTTGAGTATTTGGGGGAAAAAAATGAAAAATTGAAAAAAATTTCTTGGGCCAAAATAGGTGCTCAAAAAATACTTTCTGAATTTGAATGTTGTGTTAATCACTGAAACAAACATGAACTAGCTGTTTGATCCTATGCCACTCTGATTTTAGTTGCCTTTAGTATGCTTCTGACTGGGTTGCAAATCAGGAGTCTCAAACAGGCATAGTCTTCCTCTTCTCAACCCAATTTCAGCTGAGTTTTGTCACATTAAACACTTCTGAAATTAGGCCTTTAATAAAGCAGCATGTGTTCCAGCTGTTACAGTTTCTGCAAGTTATGTCTGAACTTTTTTGTCAGTTGTAAGGTGCTCTACGTCTAAAAGAGCAGAGGTTGCGGAGGTTGTCGTATTTGTTCACAGACGGCATGGTTTCACTTACTTCAACTTGCTTGAGAAAAGCTGCACATCAGAGCGTAAGAGGGTTACTGCTAGTAACTGTCCTGAGCCTGACAAAAGAAGATCACTTATAGACCTTTATCACAGCAGCCATTTTGACATTAAAAGGCAGGTAAACACAGGTGTTACTAATGACCTTAATTGCAGTTCTGTTCCATTTAAGTGTAGCAGAGTCTTTCCAGTGAGCCAGCATGAACAACAGCAGGACCCTGGCTCTGTTAGACATGAATGGAACAGAACCTTCATTAATGTCATTAGTAACGCCTGTGTTTACCCTTCTAATTTGTGTCAAAAGAGTTGCTGTGAAAAAGGGTCTAATCTTGTTCTGAGAATGTACAGTTAATCTACAAAATAAATGAGAAACCAACAAAATATGCAGAGTTTGGATAACTACAAGCAGCCACAAGAGCTTCAGAGCACCTAGGTATAGATTCAGTGAGAGCCTGTACTCAGTGGGACACTCTATTCTATCCTGGGACATTCAACTCTCTTCAGGGTTGAAATGCGTGGTCATAGGACAAACACAATCAGTCAGAGTTGCTTTGTATTTAATGTCATTTACCTTGCCCGCTGAGTTGTTCAGTGGTTTTAAATCGTGCCAGGAAAAAAGTAGCTGACTCTTCACTTTGGGAAACAAGCACCCAGGCCTGCAGACTTCTTTTGGTGTGTCTCTCACACGTACTCCTCTGCTTATTGAAAACAGGGTGAAGGATGACTCATTTGACATTATGTGTTCAAAGCTGCCTTGTGACCTTTGTAACTAGGCATCCTCTCTTTTCCCTTTTCTTTTTGCTGTCCCTGTTGTACTGATAAAACAGAAAATCCCTAAAAATGATACTGGGGGGTTAAAAATAAATAAATAAATAAATAAATACAAAAATAAATAAATAAATAACAGCACTGAGCCAAGACAGGGCAGCTGGCATTGCTGAAGTTTTAATGTCTTGACAATGTCATTAGATTGGTATGTTCTGTAGTTAATGCAATAAGATGTAGCAGCATGGCTAATATACTTCTCACATTGTTTTGGGGAGTTTTCAATTAAACATCAATTAGATATCAATAAATGAATCTGCTTCCAGAGTTCTTGAATCTATGGCAAGTTAAACACAAGATGACACTCATCTGTTACCTAAAACAGATTTTGGTACAGGTTTGATCATCTTGACAGAAAAATTTGGGCTATAGACTAGAATTAGGCAAGTCAAAAGCAAGATTGTGGTTGTTGATATTTTGGCCATTCAAATTCGATGAGAATGAAAAATTACAAATATCCCACCATTAAGAACTTTCAATGTGTATTCAGCTTGACAGATTCTAGAATTGTTTATTTCAAGGAGAGCAAAGTTACTGCAGCTGAAATATAATAAAGACACAAACATGATACAAAAAACAATTAATCTAACCTTCAACAGCAATCCTAACACAACTTGAGAGCTCACATATATTACACACATCATGTCATGCTAACAAAAATCCAAGACCATCCTTTGGCCTATACCTTACCTAATTTAGAGCCAAACACAGTAAATTTAGTCTCACTTTGGGGTCCATACTCACTGGAATATTCCCCAAACATTTCCGCAAACAGCTTTGTGTCTAGTCTATAAAACACCGCTCTATAGGCTTGTGTCTAGCACTGCTGTCTTGTGCAGTCTACATCAGTGTGTCCTGCAGTGAAATGTGAGGTTGGGCTGCTTTTGGTGTGGTGAGAGGGGCTTCGACAAACTCAGGCCACGATGGGTCTTCATGAATTGTGGCAGCTGTCTGTTTGTCTGATTGTGTGGATGTGGGCAGCATCACACACATTTAGCCAGGAAACTGAGGTTTCTGTACCTTGAAGTATTTCCCATTGTGTGTAATGTTATTGTGCTCACATGTGACATGAGAAATACAAAAAAAAAAAAAAAAAATCCAAAAAACTAAATGACCCCAAAATGGCATGCAGACAACAAAACAAGATTTAGCTTAATATCAACTGGCCAAATCTCACAAATCAAATCTCAGTGCAATTTATTGAGCTGAGATAGCCCTTCCTTCCTGTAACTGGAAACTGATCAGAAATCTTGCAGCAAGATAAGGGCAAGATCAGCTATACAGCTGATTAGTCCTTACCACCATAAAATAAACTGAAATAGCTTTCGTTTTCCAGAGTTGACCGTTACAGTAAATAGTTTGATGTTGAAGATGTTAATGCTGTTGAGGCCTATAGCAAAATCTCTGATATATTTACACTTTACCATCAGCCTCATCATTTGCTGTAGACTTCCTGTATTGTTGCATTCTTGTAGTTTGATATAAGTATATTTTAAAAATTCTTCTGGCCCTACTAAGAGTTCAGAAACCATACAATATCTCAGCTGTGCAAGTTGTAAGCTGGAGTGTAGTTAACAGTTATGATGAATGTCTATTTCTGTTTTAGCCTCCTCTAACAGGCATTTTCCATTCGTTATCACATAATCATCCCACACTGTAGACACTAACTCCTTGACTCTAATCTGATCTTTATGCCGTCACACTTACTAAAATCTCACATCAGATTCCTTTCGGACACATCTAGCTGTAAATACTTGTTTGAGAGATGTAATAGGATAAGTTCTTCTAATCTAAGGGAAAACTGACTGCCATGTGTTTTTAAAGCAGAAGGAATGATCTAGAACCTAAAGGCACCTGTTTAACCGAAGAGTGAGATGCTGGGGAAAGGAGGGTGCGAGGGCGGCTTGCGACTTCCTGTTGTGGCTTTGAGAAACACCGGTCTGTTTCTCTGCAAGCACAACCCATGTCAAAGTGGGGATGCTTGCTAAATTCTCCATCCACACTCATGGCACTTTATATCACAGCTTTATAGAGCTGACACAGTCCTGTTAGCTGAACACATTGTTCTGTACTGTAGATGGGAGGAGAAGAGGTGAGGTTCTCAGCTCTATGCGTTTTTACTTGAATAAGTTGTGTAGTTTTGAATACTGCATTGTACGTTTTTGGATAGTATTCTAGTTTCGCAATTTGGTAGACATGACATTAAGCTTAATTTCTAAGGCACCTTAGCTGTAGATGTTAATCAGTAAAGAGTTAACCAGAAAGGGGGGTTGATAGCAAGAGGTCAGAGGTCATGGGTGGGATTAAAATCTGTGTTGTGAATGTTTACATCGTGGCCCACTGGCACAAGCGACATATCCCTGAAGATTTTTTATGTCAAACTTTCAACCTCATTTAAATACTTCTATTGTTAAGATGGTGAAACTTTAAATCGCCTTTGCCTAATCTATTTTCCTTTCTACCTCTATCCACATTTAGGTCAGTTTCAACAAGAATCTTCAATTCTTTTCCAATCCCATCCGCCAGCCCAGAGCCTACATCACATAGGACTCTCTCGCGTTTCATGATGTCTGTCGACCCTGCGGCCGAGCTGCCTTTCTTCTACGGCAGCATCAGTCGCTCGGAGGCTGAGGAGCAGCTGAAGCTGGCTGGGATGGCCGACGGGCTCTTCCTGCTGAGACAGTGTCTGCGCAGTCTGGGGGGCTACGTCCTCTCCATTGTATGGAACCTGGAATTCCACCACTACTCCGTAGAGAAACAGCTCAACGGGACCTACTGCATTGCAGGGGGCAAGCCCCACTGTGGGCCAGCAGAACTGTGTGAGTTTTACAGCAAAGATCCTGATGGGCTGGTGTGTACCCTGAGGAAACCCTGCCTGCGCTCCCCGGACACTCCAATACGTCCCGGGGTGTTTGACAGTCTGAGAGAAAACATGCTGAGGGAGTATGTGAAACAGACCTGGAACCTGGAGGTGAGGCTCTGATGAAAGAAATAGAAAAGTTATCTTCCATCTTCCCTACTTGCTGTATCCAAAAACCAAGGGATTTTGCTATAATTAAGCATGGAAATGCAAGAAATGTGTTTCCCTGCAGAAAAAAGGCCAATATGTCCCAAGACATAAACTGCACAGAGGACAGAAAATGCACATTCATAACTTCGTTATTTAGTTTTGTTTTTGTTTTTTTATTTACATTCAACGTTTCAGCACATATTGCCGACACCTTTATCCTAAAAAAGGCAATAAGAGCCAAAACATTGAATTTCAAGTGAAGAAATGCTATTGCATCTGAGTTGTGAGTGTGCGGCTTCCCTCCTCTTCTTCTGTGTGTGTTTTTCTTATCCTCTGTCCAAGACAGAAACTTGTTGAGAAATAAGCAAAAGGCCTATGAGCTTTTGCAGATTCTACCTTTTTCCTTTTTTGGTATCTCACCAGTCAGCCAACAAGCTAACAAATTTAGGCACTAGATTAGAGGTAATGGCTCACTGCAGTGCCAGTCCAGTCCAGATGCCAACATTTCCAGCATCCAACATGTTTCCCCTGCCCTGCCAGCCACATACTGAGGGCAGCAGCCTTTTATCTCTGGTGGGCTCCAACTAACCAGCTAAACTCGCTCCAGGTGTGTGTTTCAGGTTGGTTCTGCCTCTGTTTCCCAGCAGACACCAGAAGGAGCCAACAGGAATGTAGCTGTTTTCCTCAACATTGTCCCTCAGCTCCCTTTTAATACCTGATGTGAATGAGCAAGCTCTGAACGGTGAACTGTGATTGTAAACTGTGGTGTGCTCCCGTTTCAGGCTATTAAATTAAATTAATCACTAGAAGATGTCCAGAAACTTTAAATAAATCACAAGCAAAAACATGGTTACAAAAAATTACAAAATACATGCGTGTGTTTAAAATATGCTTTTTGAATCTACATCAATCACAATGAATATTTCAATTTCAAATATTGTTGAGAAATATTATTGAGGGCATCTCAATTCTGAACCATGGATAGTACACAAGACAAGTGTCCAAGTGTTTAACAATCTGAATGTGTTCATTCTGCCTGTTTATTGGTGTCTGTTGGTCCTCATGTTTGTCTCATTTTTTTATTCAGGGAGAAGCCATGGAGCAGGCCATCATCAGTCAAGCTCCTCAGCTGGAGAAACTGATTGCCACTACGGCTCATGAGAAAATGGCTTGGTATCACGGTAAAATCTCACGCCACGAGGGCGAGAGGCGGCTTTACTCCGGAGTGCAGCCAGACGGCAAGTTCCTGTGAGTAGTTCAGGGTTACAGCGTCGTCTCCGTGCCCTCTGTGAAATACCTAATTCATGCTTTCACCTCTTTCCAACTGTGCATCAAGCAACCAACTTTGGTTTCATAAATGTTCCCCTGAAAATGTCAATGGCCTTGATAACGTTTGACACTTTTTTCCCATTCCTCAGAGTGAGAGACAGAGAGGAGTCTGGTACTTTTGCCCTGTCCTTGATGTATGGGAAAACAGTGTACCACTATCAGATCCTCCATGACAAATCGGGGAAGTACTCCATGCCAGAAGGAACAAAGTTTGACACAATCTGGCAGGTAAACCCTCTTACATGATGCACTTTAGACACCCTGTAGGTGCAGCTACATCACATCTAGAATTCAAGGAAACTTGATTTTTTTTTGAGTCACTGCTCTGTGACTGAACTAAATGAGTTGTAGTCGTCTCTTTTTCTCTTTTTTTTATCATTATCTTTCAACTCAACGGAGCCAACTCAGAGGAAGTGTCCATCTCAACATTTGCACTAGATGTTCATTCAGACATGTCACGTTTCATATGAAATGCAAATTATAATAGCTGATCATGCGATAGCCTTTCAAGTGTTTTGTGACAGACTGATAGACTGATACAAACTTTTCTCTCTCTCTCTCTCTCTTTCTCTTTCCATCTTCTCTTCTCATCTTTGTCACTTTCCCTCGTCACACCAGTTGGTTGAGTACCTTAAGATGAAACCCGACGGCCTGGTGACTATTCTTGGGGAGGCGTGTGTAAACAGCAAAGCTGCCACACGTACTGAAACTCATATCATTTCATTTTTCACACATTACATCATTATTATTTTAGTGCTGCACAAACTGCTGAGCTCTTCAATTCGTGTGTGTTGTCCATCTGTAACATGTGGGCCGACTTAGGACATTCAGCTGTGGTAATCAGGACATTTTAATAGTTAAAATGCTTAACTTATGTTTTGTCTGTCATAACTTTTCAGAGACGCCTGTTGTTCCATCAGGGGTAAGTACTGAAACACACCCTCTATTGTTCATTTCAACACATTTTTCATTCCCTGAGATTAATGTGAATGTGATTCTTTCAGAGGCGGCCCCGCGCAAATGGATACACACCGCCTCCTGGAGGTCAGTTGCCTTATGTACAACATACTATGTACAATACCCCTATTACCCTTTTACAAAACACACATAATTAGTTGCCCTGAATGAAGAATGAAGGAATAGACAGACGGACAGATAAAATAAAGTCAAGTGAGTGAATAAAAAGATTAAAAAGTTGAATATAAGAAAGCCTTAAAAGATGAGATATTTCTGAATAGCCTACATATCAATACAGGAATTCAACATCATGTCTTATGAGGTTTTGCACACAACTCAGGACACTGATTTCACTTACCTGATGTCTGAACATCACCATGACCTTTCAGCTCTCAAGGCAGCCTCGACGCCTGTCACCCCCGTGCCCACGGATCGTGAGGTCCTGCCCATGGACTGCAGTGGGTTCAACCCTTACCATAATCCAAATGACGTAAAGAGGTTTAACATCCAGAGGAATCAGCTGCTGATTGACGAGGTGGAGCTGGGCTCTGGGAACTTCGGCTGCGTCAAGAAGGGAGTCCTCAAAAGTGAATCGTGAGGACTAGCTCTTATTTTTATTTTTTATATTATAACAAAACAATTAGCATATGAGCAATACCATAGGGATTGTCAATTTAAAAGCAAATCTCACTTCAAATACGTCAACGCAATGTAGTATCTGTGTGTGAATTAATTCATATTTACATGAAGCATGATGAACCCCCAAAAACAAACATATAGCTCTGTTCTGAAATGTATAACAAACTGTGTGCTCTTTAAATCCCCTGACACTGGTGGCATAAACTGAAAAAGGACATAGGCAGGGCATTTACGACTGTATCTGTGTGTGCGTTATCCTAGACGTCTACAAAGTACTGATCCCAGCAGTCTACCAGCTGAGTCGACGAGTGCACATATGCCACCCTTAAAGGTCAGACGATGATCCAAAATAATATATGCTTTCTTTCAGGGGCCAGATAGACGTGGCCATCAAAGTGCTGAAGAGTGATAATGAGAAGCTGGTGAGGGAGGAGATGATGAGAGAGGCGGAGATCATGCACCAGCTGAGCAACCCCTTCATCGTACGCATGCTGGGCTTGTGCCACGCTGAGAACCTGATGCTGGTCATGGAGATGGCCTCTGCTGGACCGCTCAACAAATTTCTTTCCTCTAAAAAGTGCGTCCAAATAGTAAAATTAATTATACAGTCAAGGATCTTCCTTGAATGGCTTAAATGGAAATCAAATCCCTCTTGTTAGCAAAAATTATGGCATACATCCCCTTATATTGTGGAACGTTTTGGAGGAAATCTTCACCTCCCTACCATCCTTGAGAAACGAATTGGCTACTGAGTGTTTTTTTTATATATAGATGTGATGAAACTGCAGAGACACTGTCACTGTAAAAAAATTCATCTTGGGGGCAGCAGTGGCCTAAAGGTAGAGGGGCGGGCTTGTGACCACAAGGTCACCGGTTCATTCCACCGGATCAGCAGGAAAAATGTGGGTGGGGGGAGTGAATGAACAGCATTTTGCCTTCCCACTGATGTGCCCTTGCTCAAGGGCCACTGAAAAGTACTCCCAACCCCCAACTGCTGATCAGTGGCCAACAGTGAAGTCTGTGGTTGTACTGGGCAGCTCCCAGGTGAATAACTGTGTGAATGTAAAGCAGGGTGTTGCTGAAAAAAGCATGCATGCTCAGCAAACCTTCCATGGGTAAATATACTTAAAAAAAAAAAAAAGAAAAATCTCATTGCATAATTCTTTAAAACTTAATTTGCATAACATCGGATCACATGAGAAGAGGAATATTAAACCTTTCCTGTAGGAAAAATCCTAACATACTGCAAGTGCCTGCAGGACATTTTTAGTGTGGGTGGCTATCGGCCCCCTGGCACTATCACCAGCTGACAGGGGATGTTATCTATACCATGCTGGCAATCCTAGAGCTGACACAGAGGCACACACAGATTCACCACACTTACATGCCTTCGAAATTTAATCTCGTATATGCACTTCCTCAATGGGAGTTTGCACGCACACTTTCCTTTCCGATTCTTCCCTATTTCAACCATCTAAACTTAGGAACCACCTGCCTGAAGAAAAATGATTAGCAAGCTCTGTATCTTCTTTTAAGACACAGCTGAAAGCACATTTGTAGAAATTTGTATTTAAATGATTTATAGTGTGTTATTAGTGATAGTTATTTTATTATTATATTAGTGACTGTCATAACTTATTAGTTGTTGATATGTGTTGTTCCTTTTATTTTATATTGGGGGGAAAGTGCTCTACAACTGTTATTATTGCAGAGCACTTTCCCTATCATAGCAGTAGTAGTAGCATAGTAATAGTGGAAGTGTTACTATTATTGTCGTCATTGTCATTCCCACAGGGATACTGTGACTATAGAGAACATTGTGAACCTGATGCACCAGGTGTCGATGGGAATGAAATATCTGGAGGAGAAAAACTTTGTGCACAGAGACCTGGCAGCTCGCAACGTCTTGCTTGTCAACCAACAGTTTGCCAAAATCAGTGACTTTGGGCTCTCCAAGGCCCTGGGAGCAGATGACAACTACTACAAGGTACAGACACAGACCATTTTTATAAAGCTGCTGCACTGCTACAGCAGTTTTGCTTCAGCACCAAGACAAATAGTTTCTTTCCTATATTATGCAATGCACTTGCAGATTTGCTGAAGGACTGAACTACAGCAGCTCTCAGTGTTGGAAACAGACCAGCATTGAGCTACAGCATTGAGCTACAATATCTGAAATAAATCCTTTATCTTATATTGGTTACTTTTCAGGGATTAATTAACCTTGCACAGCAAAATGAACTCAACAGTATAGTGCCATAAGTGCAAGTCACTCTGTGCAGACGAAAGCAAACAGTCAAAGTTTTTCTTTATTTTTTAAATGACCCACATCTGGAACGAATGTATATACCAAAGTGTACCAGGAATCCTGGCTCGAGGGAAATATTATACGGGAATATGTAAACAGAATATAGAATTCATCAACTTACTGTGTGGCCCCCTAAATTGGCCCCATACAGCACCCTTGAGCCTCTGAATTATTCCCTCCTTCACTTTCTTTTATGCTGGCCCAAATTACTAATAGTACTTTACTAATAGTCAAGCTGGCTGTCTTTGGTGAATCACTGACATGTTGGTTCTTGTCAAATCTTTTGTCTTGCACAGGCTCGTACAGCAGGCAAATGGCCACTGAAGTGGTACGCTCCAGAATGTATAAATTTCCACAAGTTCTCCAGTAAAAGTGATGTCTGGAGTTTTGGTATCACCATGTGGGAAGCCTTTTCCTATGGAGGAAAACCATACAAGGTACTGCGTGTTTCAGAAGAACATGCTAGAGCAAAAGGAAACAATATTGATTTTATGGGGGCTATATTAGCTTGATCACAGCATTCCTACTACTATTTGAATTGTTCTACATGATCATATAAGTCACAACTTCTTTTCTGTCCCAACTCCAACCAGAAAATGAAAGGTCCAGAAGTGACCCGCTTCATTGAAGCTGGGAACCGCATGGAGTGTCCAGCGGGATGTCCAGATCGAATGTATGCACTGATGAAGGAATGCTGGACATACAAGTGAGAACCTGATTTTCTGAAAGTGCTAACATATTAAAGTCAACCAGTTCCAAGCACAATGTTTCATACTAAGAATACTATTTGACAAATAATTTGAGCCTTGTGCAGCGCTGCAATACTCTGTATGTTTTTAAGGTCTTGCCGCCCATTACTTGACAAGATTTCAAACGGCTGTTTTTGACCTTGCTCTCTCTCCAGGCACGAGGAACGGCCAGACTTCAAGAAGGTTGAGGAGTCCATGAGGGCTTACCATTACTCCTTATCAAACAAGGCCCAGCCTGAGGCAAATGCAGGCGCTGCTGAGCCTATCAAGTAGACAGAAACAAGGCACATTCTGTCCCAGTGCTGCACAATGCATCCTTTCAAATGCCCATTAAACAACCAAAACAAAGAGCTTCTTATGAACTGTGCACACTGAACAGTTTCAGCTACAGTATCGCTAAAGCTAAACAGGCCTTATTGACATTTAATGTGCATTTGTGATTTGGACTTCAATGTGTCAGTTATGCAAGGAGGATCTCTGGTTTGAATGTTAAGTGGAGAAACTGTCTGCGTCTATATAATGATGAATGAAGGATTTTTACATTCTGATATTTTCAAGTAAAATGGGAGGTCTGTGTATATCTGAATTAAGTTGTACTGCAGCTCTGAACTGCCACTGCCCATGAACAGTTTGTTTATTACTTTTTTTTTTAAAACTAATTAAGTAAAGGTAAAAATAACCTGAAAAGCTCTACACTGGTCAATGTAAAACTCAAACTATCAAAATTCCTCTTATGTTTAAGTAGTGAGGTTATTATTAAATAAATACTAAATATATTAAATGTTCTGTAGGTGTTTTTGCTGTGTTTTCCTGGTTTGCTTGCACATAGAGTTGACCAATCTGAAGATGATTAACTGCAGGTTAACTGGAGGTCATAAACATTCAAGAGAAGCACAACAACATCCTTCATACGTCAGCAACCTGTGAACTTCATCAGAGTTCTCTCTATATATATATTTAGGAAAGAATAAACAGTAAATCATCAGCTCTAACATTATGTCTGCAATGGCAGTGCAATGGTTCCATGCTCTTCAACGCTTGCTCTGGCTCTGGTTGACAACACATGACCCCTCAGTAAGGTGAAGTTGGGTTGTATATTTAAAATACTGAGAGCTCCACACAATATATCACTCGTGTTAGTTGCACATATCACATGCTGTGTGATGAAAGCCAAGTTAAAAAAAAAAGTGAAACAAACAATTCAGAATAATGCACTATGTACCACCTATGCTATAGCTTTTTAATACCTATATCCTTTTATCAACTGCTGACATGTCCCTGCAGGAGGGGTAGTTAAACTTGTGTACATAGGACAAGGTCACATCCATGAGCTCATTTAAATGCTACATTAAAGGAGTGGCCAATATTTTTCAAAGGGTCCAAGGTCAAAAGTTCATAATGAGTAGCATAAAGAGCTGTGAATACAATAAAATAAGCTATAGGCAGAAAACATGAGGAATAACATATTGAAAAACAATATCTTGTATAGCTCAGTGGACAGAGGACAACGGTGACCCTGCCAGGGTTTGGGGTTCAGTTTCCCCTCAGGGAACTGAGCTGCTTTGAATGAAAACATCTAAATTATGGCATATGAAATATATGCTAAGATAATAACTATATGAATCATATTAACAGAAAAAAGAGAATTCAGCAAATGACTAACAGCCTGAATGTGGTGTGAAGGGTGTGATTTACTGTAGATCATGAAGCATTATAAAAAAGAGAGATGTTGCACAGAATACCCATGTTATGATAGTTGTGTGTCATTAAAGCAGATCATGACCTATCAGAAGCCTACAAATTAGAATAATGTGAATTTATGAGGTCTTATGAAGTCCACAAAATAGGAGTCTTAGATGAACACAATAGCAGAAATCTCTGTATTTTAGAGAGCATTAGAGGCAGTTATTGTTTTTTGTTGTTTGTTTTGTTTTGTGTGTGTGTGTGTGTGTGTGTGTGTGTGTGTGTTGTGGGAGGGTGTTTTTTCTCTCTATGTTACCACTGTTTTGAAAAGTTATATGCATTTTAGGCATTACAGGCTTAATATTTTCAGTAGTTTACAGGTGTACTGTGTACTGAAATACATTAGATTATGTGAAAAGTTATGTGAACAGTCTTTTAAGCTAAATATGTTGGACTATTTTGTAACTTTATATTCAGATATTCCCTTTGGTTTGCCTGCCCTGAATTAATCATAAAGCCTTGTGGGTTAACATGAATGTGTTATAAAATAAATGAGGTTAGTCGGGCTGCCTTCTGCCACTCGGCTGTTACAGTGACGTACCATCAAAGGAAGTACCTCTTAACTGTGTCAAGTCACACACAGGCAGAATAACACCGGAAATTAATAGATTTTCTTTCAAAATAAAGGCGAAAATTCGACTACCCAATAACAAGTACGATCAAAATACTAACATTGCATCGGTCTGTATGAGTATGAATATATGTTTTGAAACTTTTTGGGGGAAATATGTATTTTCATATGTCCCAACATCATTTATTTTTAAACATGGTGCTTTATACCTCAGATATAATTTTGGAGGTTGTAACCGGAAGTTAATTTTATTTACATCTGGCTTGACACTGGTATACTTTCCATTTGGTAGGGAGGAGTCAGACGTTAGTTTCCCTTAATAAAGTGACATGTTTATTGAATATCTAGAAATATTACAATAGTTATTGCACTGTGTATCCATAATGTAGTCTGTGCATGTTATGGACCTAAAGCTATTGATCAGTAAGTAGATAATATTCGATAAAAGATCGAAGGAAACACTGACGGAACAGGAAGGCGGAACAAGTAAGTTCGGAAAAGTGGCTTTCAACTGGGCAATTTCGTCACCGTTTGATTGTCTGTCTGCATCTATCCGTGTTTTTAAAGGGATTTGTCAAGCATGTCGTGTTTATTACGCAGGAATAACGTGTATTTGGCTTGTCTCGTATGGGTTTGTTACCTGTTTTGGGGAAGCAACAAGTCCGATCGATCTTATGGTCACGTCACGAATAAACTTACTAGAGCCGTCATGTGCTCTAGTGTTTAATCTCTGGCTTTTTTCCTAGAAGAATGTTGCAGAAACAACAGGGAGTTCACATTGTGTCGAAGATGATTTGCAGATATTGAGATGTGGGCCTACGGCATCAATCCCTTACATTGATTAACGGCCACGGTTTTACTTCATTTTATTGTCATTCCTCAAATTCCTTGTTTCGCGGCGGCGTGCGTGCTTAAAAAAAGGAAATGAGTCATGTTCACTGTGCAACATGCTATCATGACTGTTAATGTGAAGCGTTTCTCTGAATTATCAATGTTGTCACTGTTAAGAGAGCAGCACTTTCAGTTTACATTTCCTATGATGTAGCCAAATGTGTCGCTTGAATTGATGATTTAATGATTTGGCCTGCTGTGCACCTAGTGATGTTGTGGTAGATAAAATGGTGGGTAAACAACTGTTAGTTGTCCTCTAGTCGATATAATAGGGCATTCAATGACCAATATGAATATATTTTAAGTAAAATGGCTATGTACATTTTGTTGATGATGTTTTGTTTACATTAAAATATTTTTTTCATGTGTATTAAGTCTTTGATAGTACCTACCCTGACATACTTCATGAATTTAAATAATAATTTGTCAGCCTGAAAAGGTGGACAAACTCAATTCTGTAAATAATAAGGTGGGTAGACTGGGTTGAGTGGGCTTCACTACATCACTGCATGCAATTACAGTCCAAAGACAAGACAAAACTTGAGACAAGCTAACTGTTATGTAAGTCAAAAGTAATAATGGCTTTAAAGCTTTACAAATTATATTTTGATTAATCTAAAAAAACTGTACCAAAAAATCAGATTTGATCAAAACAAGGCATGAATGGTTACAGTTACAGTTGGCATTTAGCAGATGCTTTTATCCATGAGATTTCAATGGTAAAGTGTGGTCTACTTTAATTAACCAAACTCTCATCCTCTCTGTCTCTCTCTCTCCCTTTTATTACACATACAGGACCACAAGTGGAGTCAAGATAAATACCATAAAGACGATCCATAACAAAAGCTCTCCCCTAGTTGTTGACACAACCTTTTGACTGTTTCCATCTCACCAGTAAATAATTCACCAGAAGCATTCAAACAATCCGCTGCCACCACATGCAACCATGTCCCTGGGCCTGAAACAAGTCTTCAACAAAGACAGGACATTCCGGCCCAAGCGCAAGTTTGAGCCCGGCACACAGCGCTTCGAGCTGCACAAGAAGGCCCAGGCGTCTCTGAACGCCGGGCTGGACCTGAAGCAGGCCGTGCAGCTGCCCCACGGGGAGGACCTCAATGACTGGGTGGCCGTCCACGTGGTGGACTTCTTCAACCGCATCAACCTCATCTATGGCACCATCAGTGACTCCTGCACCGACCAGACCTGCCCCGTCATGTCCGGTGGGCCCAAGTACGAATACCGCTGGCAGGATGAGCACAAGTACAAGAGGCCCACTGCCTTGTCGGCCCCCAAGTACATGAGCCTGCTGATGGATTGGATCGAGGTACAAATCAACAACGAACACATCTTCCCCACCAACGTCGGTAAGTGTTCAGATTCACCACAGATGGTGGCTAATCTGAAGATCTTGGTTCTTTAAACTCTAGGCTGGGATGCAGAAATAGGTCACAGGCTTATTTTCCGTGGGTCTTCAAAAAAGGTATTGCCACCAGCTGGGCAACATGTTGTCATGTGCCTAGGTTTCCAGACTTCATTTCTTATCTGGGTCTTAGGCTGGCAAAGTTCATGAAATCCTGCTGTTAAGACCTTGGAGTGGTTGGTTCAAATCTCTGTCTTTAAAATTAGACAAGAAGCTATTCAACTTGTAAACCAAGAAAACCAAGCCAGAGACTTTTTCAACAACTCTTAACATCACATAAATAAATAAATAAATGCCCATTATGTAATGAGTAGGAGGGACTTTTAAAGGGAGATTTCGTTTAACGGGGAATTTTGCAGAGTCAAGGCAGCAACTAAAACATGGAGCTGCTTTTTTTTTCTGAAAATGGAGCACCAACAGATGCTGTAGATTAAATCTGCACTTCAGCAGGGCCACGTTGGTTGGGTGGGGCTGTGTGGGAGTTGCACTTTTTGAACAGTGTGCACTATCAATTTATCTGCTGTTAGTATGACATTCTCAGTTTCTGTTATCTGCCTTCCCAGCACCATACATAGCTTGGCATCTAACTAACTACAGAATCATCCCAGCAATGGATTTATAAATGGGTCACACAACGTACAGTCAGCTATGATTAGACATGACCTTAGCTCTCGTCCTCTGGAACAGATTCTTGAAATATTATTACATTAGTCAAAGCAAGTTAATCATTTGGATGGAGCAAAGGCTTATCCCCCAGACCAAGTGGTGTTGGTTTTCCCATCATATATAATGTGACAGTTGCTGGATCCTTAAGCACACAGGCTCCCATCCCGGGATGAAAGGGTTAGGAAACTCTCCCATAGCAAATAAAAGTCAATTTTAAATCCTTACATGCACTCCCTTTCTATGTTAAACGTGAACAGAAGCGTAAGAGATCATCATGGTTTGACTGTGCTGTTTTCCTGTTTCCCTCTGTCTGATCCCAAGGTACTCCATTCCCTAAGACCTTCATGCAGGTGGCTAAGAAGATTTTGTCTCGTCTGTTCCGTGTGTTCGTCCACGTCTACATCCACCACTTTGATCGCGTCAGCCAGATGGGGGCCGAGGCTCACGTCAACACCTGCTACAAGCATTTCTATTACTTTGTTACTGAGTTCAACCTCACCGACCACAAAGAGCTGGAGCCTCTGGTGAGTCAAGTAGAGGAGGTGGTGAGGCCAGGAGCTCATAATCTTGCGATGAAAACAAAAGTTAACAGGACTATGGACAAAAAAAAAAAGAAAAAAGAAAAGAAATAAAAATCTGATTAGAATGTGTTAAGCTACACTGAAATTTTAATCTCATAACCCAACAGCTTTGAGAAGTCTGGGAAGTAAATGTGCTTTGACCACCGAAAAGTGAAATATATAACAGTTTGGGATATATTTTTATGAAGTGTCTCCAAACTTAAATTGGATGCCTGAAATTTGGGCTTGGTGATAGGGACAACAATAACAACAATAATCATAAGAGATTATTTCCGTCAGTATATAACAATATCTGAGCATGTGATGTGAGTGTATGAAAAACAGTTATCAAACTAATATTCACCTCATTTCATGTGAGACTTTAATCAGTATTTCTCTTTCTTTTCTTTCTCTTTGTTCTAGACAATTTAAAAATGAAAGCAATTACAAATTCGGTTTAAATGTTGGCATTAAAAGTCCCTGGATTAGAGTGTCAGGTAAATTCCAGAAATGTGTTAGAAGACTTACTGCAGCCTTAAGTGTTATAATATTCTCTATAATCCAGGTGTTTGTTCAGGTATTTCCTTCCTTGCTGCTTCTAACACACGCTGTCATTGTGTCTGGTGCAGAAAGAGATGACGTCTCGGATGTGCCACTGAGGGAGCACCACTGACCAGCCGACACATTCCCCTGCTGATGACCACATCCGTCCATCTAGAAGACTATAGCAGAGAACAAGAAAGAAAAAAAATTGAAAAGAGTCTTTATTTTTATATTTAAGTACTGTAATCTATTTTAGGCATGTAGATTTTAACCAGGAACCTTGTCATGCAAGGCGCTCTATTCCTTAAAAGGTTTTCAAGCATATTATCAGAGCACAGTATTAAGAGGTATATGTTTGTGTTGATGTTTTTGTTTTTCTATGTTATTGGAATCTCAATCATTCCAGGATTCTTCTGTCTCTCTTTATCTAAAATGATCTAAAATTAATATGATTTGTAACTGTACATATATAAGATCTGGTATGTCGTTACATTAAATTGAGTCTCTACTCTGTTACTCTAAATGATTGACATTTACTTAAATAATCACTTAAAATCACCAGTGTGGTGAAAATGAACAGCGTGGCTTTGACTTAACATGACTTATCTATTCTTTTTTGTCCAGCTAGTGCAAACACAATTATATAACCCTCCCAAAAGTTTTAAGTTTTACCGCTTAGATATGTTGCAGTGATTTTGAAGAGAAATTCTTAACAATCCCATCAGATATATATTTGATTAGAAAGAGCATGTATAAT
>OMKZ01002244.1:7793-19207 GCA_900302535.1 Neoniphon sammara | reverse complement strand
GGGCCCCCTGGAAAAAAAAAAAAAAAAAAAAGCCTCAATGGCCGAGGCTCTCTGATTACATGTTTATGTCCTTGAGGTGTATTCTCCAGTTCAACTATAATACACTTTGAGGGCCCGATTCACACTGTACAAGAGGCACTGCAGCGCTCGATCATTGTTCTTCTGTCGTGTAGATGCAACCATTAGCCGTCAATTGCACTCAATCTGAGGACCCTTCGAGACGTTATTCACTATTGACAATAAAAAAGGAAGAAAAAACAGCTCTTCTTGCCGTTCAAGGCCTCGCTACACGCGAGCCCTCCGCCGATTTCACCAGTCGATTATGAGAAGGGAAGGAGGGCGAGATGGAAGCCAGAGAAAGGAGGCTATAGTGGGACAAGTTTCAATTAATTTTCTTCAAAAGGGGGCCAGATTAAATGTTTCCGGCCTGCTGAAGTGTTCATTTCACAGAGGGGAAGCGGAGAAAGGGATGAGGGGAGGGGACAGGAGGAGGAGGAGAGGAGGAGCGGGGGCCGGGTGCGATTCTTTCGGTCCCAGTGCACACCAAATAGTGTGGTGGGCAAAGAATGCACACGGCTCCGAATCTGTGTGAGAATTGTCCTCGGACAAAGGAGGGAGTTACGCCTGTTATAGCCCAATAAGGCCTGTCAGTCACACAAGGGCTGGGGGAGAGGAGAAAGGCAGAGCTAAAGATTTCAACACAAAGGGAAACAAGTAAGTCCATCTTTTAGCAACAAATCAGTCTGGAGGTTCCAGTGCTAATATCAATAAAAAAAGGGAGGAAAATAAACAAGAGAGGGATTTACTGCGCTGCCTTACAAGAGTGGAGAAAATCAGACACATGCTTACAACGCGCAGACACACAAATGCGCACACAGACACACAGACATGCATGTGCACTGGAGAGGATGGATAAAAAGTCAGGCAGACAGACAGACCAAAATATGTGCAGACAGGAATAAACACGAACACACTGTTTTAGGTAAATAAAAGTCCCATCAAGAGCTACAAGCCTGACTTTTTCAATGTGTGCACCTGCTCATAAATACCCACCCACAGTGGATGTAAAATGTGCATAAGGCACACAATGACTAAGTGACATATGTCCTGAGGGAAAATATACTAACATAAATACAAGTGATTTACAGAATAAAAGCATAAGAGGGCATTTTATGTAATGGAGGCATTTACCTATTGTTGAACTAGTTTTTGAGCTGTGATCATGCCAGCTTTACCACATATTAAAATAATTCTTGGGCTTTAAAGAAAAGATAAAATAATGAACACTGAGCAAAAATTGCGTTTTTGTCAAGTGAAGAAAGGAGGTGAAGGGAGAAATGGCTGAGCGAGGGAGAGAATATGTGAACACCTGTCGGCAATTATGCTTGGAAGAAAGAAAGGGCAGCAGGAAATAGACGTGTTCTAATTAAAACCACTAGTTAAAAACTTCCTGCTTCTGGCCCCAAGACCCTGTGTGTGTGTGTGTGTGTGTGTGTGTGTGTGTGTGTGTGCATGCGCGCATAAGTAACACATAGAAGGAAAAACCCAGACTGGATACCCTCCTTCCAGTCTCTTTTCTCTTTCACCCCCTCTCCGTCTGCACTGAAGAAATCTTCTCCACCTCCTCTCTCTCTTAATCGCCAAACATTGTTCTGACAATTTGTAATGTGGCACAATCAACAAAATACTATTTTAACAACAAAATCAGTCACCTAAATCAACAAAAATTAGGTTAAATTGTTTACACTTGCCTATGTGGATCTGTGTGCAAAAAGAGAAAAAGACAAGAGGAAAAGGAGAGACAGAGGGAAATGAATGACAGGATGGTTGAGATCCAAACCTGGCTGTAATCTGATATTTGTTGTTTTTTGCTTTGGCAAAACAGTACTTTTGAATTTCATGCCAATAGAGCACCTCTGAATCGAATTGACAAAGGAAAACAAACACATGATCAGAAAATGAGGCAGACAGTAACCTGGTCCCTCCTGGTAACTGTCCCATATGGAGCTGATCAGAAAGGCCCGCTTTAATGATGTCACTGTCTCCTGACCTGTCGGGAGCTGACATCCGCACAGCGCCCCTTTATAGAGAGCCAGAGGGATGGCCAAACCCACACAAACACCTCTCTTAACTAGGGCACAGGCCACTTAGCGTGGACAAATTACAAACACTCATTTATAAGGAAAAAATATTAACAATATTATTGGGGAATCAATTTGTTGGGAAAAAAAATGAGTTACTGCATGTGTAAATTATCAATAGCTTTTGCAAGAGAGGTGATCAAAGCTTGCAATATCAAATCTGATATCAGCCTGTGATCTCTGTCAGTAGAGGCCTTGATGGGTGGGAAAGGAGGCTGTTTGACTTTGTAAAATGTTTGGACAACTGAAAGACATTACAATATTTAAATATGTGCATGAACAAGTATGTAAGGCCCTTTGAGACATAAAAAGGCTATATGAATAAAGTTGACTTAACAAAGAAATGCATATGTTTCATTCATTATGCCTGTGCAGTTGTTTGTAGTTTGGTTAAATGAGGTCTTATACTGCAGTTACCCACACTGTTAAAAGCAGCCTCCCATTAAGTTCAGCAGTGCTAGAAGTCACCATTGTGTTGTTGCAGAGAGCTCTCAGGCTTCTGAAGCTAATCCGAAGAAATGTCATCTGTTTCTTGAGCTGGAGCCAAGAAAAACACTCTGTCTCTCCCTGGGTCCTGCCACAGGGATCGATTCCCACTTTTACTGGGAAATGGAAAAGTTTGTTATGATTGCTTTGAAGATTCCCGTGGTTTCCTCTTACTTCACGAGCTTGTGTAAGAGTATCACTGTGTTCTTTAAAAGACACAGGGAGGAGAAGGAAAGAAATGTCATGGGTATTTTTAGTCTTGTTTAGTTTTTGCATGTATACAGCTCCCCGGAGGAACTGGTAAAGTGTGCCTCTTCTGCAAAGCCACTGATAGCTCCATGTAGCCTGTTGTTTCTTTTCAAAGGCTTGGACCTCTAACAAGGGCCGAGATCTATGTCCTTACCCATTGCACCTCCTGCGTGTCCTCCACTTTGGGCAGCATGAGGGCAGGAGGGAGCACCTCAGCCTGAAGAATGACCTGCAAGTCAGCGTCGGCCAGGCCGCTGGACACCGAGTTAACCCTCACACACTTCTCCGTCCGGCCCAGGTCCAGCTCCGCCAGCATCTTAGGAATGGTTTCCCTGGCCTCCGTCTGCAGCACAGAAGCACAGGACAAAGACAACAACCATGAGGAACTAATTTGGTCAGATTGTCATTGATAAAGACTCATTTTTTCAAACCAATAAAGAGGCTCATTTGTTCAAAGTGTACAAAGTTGGGAGTGATGTTCAAGATTTAATTACATAGATATAATGTTGAAAGCGAGCCTACTTATTGTGAGAGCAGATGATTACTGGAGTAGGGAACATATTGCAAAAATACCAACGATATCACAAAAGAGGTTTAAACATTTTTTTAGCACTATTCAATGCATACAAAGTAATCTGAGATATAAATCAATTCCATTCCCCAAAATGAAAAGACTTACGCACTGGTTGTATTGTTCAAGAAATAACACAATAACAAACCAGCTGGTAGGAGAATGTGCCTCTAAGGAAACGGCAAAATATAAATGATTTTAGCCATTAAGCATGACGATGAAAATAGCAATCATATTACAGAGGCAAATAATCTATGTGATTAAAGGGGGGTATATCAACAGTGCATACATCAGGATGTGATAGATTAAAAAAAAATGAAGATGAAAGAGAAATCCCCCACAATCCTTCTCCGCTTGACATATGGCGGGAGAGCACAAAATAACACAGCATACATCTGCACTTTCCCATGACTGCAACCCATCCATGTGTGCCACAACGCAACAAAACTGAGCCTGCACACTCAACTCGGCTCTCTCAACGCGAGCATTGTACGAGGAGAGAAGGAACAGAGATGAGGGCGACTAAGAAATCAAAGAGAAGCCCGCAGTCCCAACGCCTATCAGTAACACAGTAGCACACGCTGCTAGATTTAAACCAGATGCTGAGCCAGAGGAACGGAGAGAAAGAGGGACAGGAATGGGGAGAGAAGTCCGGCTAGTGAGAGGAGGAGAAAGGCTCTCTGGGAGAAATGTGTTCTGAGTTAAGCGGCATGAGGAAACGGTAGCTTAAGAGTTGTCAGGTCAGATCAGAGACTGGAGTCTTTGAGTGCTTGTGTGTGTTTTGTGTGTGTGTGTGTGCGTGTGTGTGTGTGTGTGTGGGTAGTACAGATGGTCTGATCAGGATTTTCTTATACTAAAAACATTTTCTCTTCAAAGCAAAATATCAGATACCAATTAATTCATATATGGTGAGTTCCAGAAAGTTTTTTAAATACTTTGAAATTATGTATGTAAATATCTCGCACTGATAGGTAGCAGTGATTGTGACATGCAATGCAATTACATGGTTGATGGCAACTTGATGATGCAAACGGTTTGCATTTTCTGCTCTACAACATCAGAGTTGAATATTTGAACAAACCGATCTTGAGTGGGCTGATCGCTGCACCATGTGCACATCTGAGGGCGTGAGAGAGAAACTGTAGACAGATATAACATCAAGAGCCCATACATCACCATCTCTTGTAAAAACTAATAGTAAGGTGGACCGGAGCAGACCTTAATTCCCAAATTCTGGTGTGTGACAGCTTGCGGGGACCCCTTGAGGGTCATGGGACGGCTTTGAGACAAAACAGCCCTCGCTCTGATCTCCTGGAATGCAGAACTGTACTTGATATTATGAATACCCCTCCAATATCAATAAAATATGGTATCAAAGTACATATCAAAGATTAGCTTGGATTTAATAGGGGGTCATGCGCGGGCTGCACTTCTGTGTGTCATCTACATCTCCCTTTTGCTACATTGGATGAGACAAGGGGGATTGTCACACCACATGGAGCGCGCTGTGATCTTTGAGTCTTACTCAAGTTTTTGGAATAACCTCCCTCCCTCTCTCTCCCCCTCTCTCTCTCTCTCTCTCACTCTCACAACTCTAGATAGACCCATAACTGTAATGCGGTAACTTAAAACGGACGGAGCGATTTACAGAGCCATAACTCACTATTCATAAACCTGCTACATGGTGGATAAAATTCTGTCTGTCCCCTCCACAGTCCACGGGGACTGGAGAAATGGATCTATGAGAGCCGCCGGTTGCTTCGAGTGTCGGGAGTCACATTCATCCCTGACCAAGCTAAATAAATAGCAGTCCAACAATGATCAAAAAGCATGGTTTATAACATTCACAGATCAAATAAAGACAGGAGAGGGTTGAGGGTTGAGTCTCAAGCTCCGACCTCAGCCTGATATACTGCCAGCCTCCATGTATAAAATTCTTTTTATGTAACCAGACACCCAGTCATCGCCAGGATGGTCTCCTGCACTTTTCTCCTTTCGTGACGGTACTTTTGAAACCATGACGCCAGGATGGTAGGCTGTGGAGATAGCCAGGTCACTGTGCGCTCTCCCTTTTATCTCTTTCTCTCGCTCTGCAAAGTGAGAGAGATATATTCTGCCAGACACCTTGACTCCTATGGGCCCCGCTACTCCAAGCTTGAATAAAGCCCTTTGAAAAGGAGATATTTTACATTAATGGACAGCCGTCCAACAAGTTGCTTCAAAGCTCCCTCCCCAATCACCTGGTGTCCCATGGAGAGCTCGCCCCGACGTCAGCTCCATCTCCTCTTTGATTCCCTCCATCATCCTCATCATTAGAGGCTGACACACAGGCAGGCAGGCAGGCGGGCAGGGCCGCCGAACGCACGGACGTTCGAAGGAGCTTTTCAAGTGCAGAAAGTCTGACCTTCCAGGAGAGAGAGGGCATCTCCTTAACACACAGCCTGAGTCTCCCCGCCCAGGTTCCTACAGAGTGCTGTGTATACGTTACACAGCATGGCCACTGCCTTGTAGACACCACATCAGACCGGAGCATCCAAACTGATGTGGGTACACTCCACAGCGGGACCACCTTCCTCTCCAGCATCAGATCATGGATGTCCAGCCCTGCCGTCATGCAGTTTGACACAAGCAACGTCATACACTGCCTCTGGACTTAGACTCTGTGTGCAGGCTCTGACTAAACCACTCTCTCTTCCTTCATTCGACCTCAGTACATCTCAGTGCAGCGGCAGCAGCCATATAGACGAGATAGGAAATTTGGTCAAATCATGACCGCAAATGGCTTACACAAGAAAATAACAACCCGATTGAAACAGAAATAGCATAAATTAGGATCATTCACCACAACCGCAGAATTATTAAAGCCACTTCCAACGTCAGTCTTAAAGGTAATGCCAGTAGAATTTAAAACGTGTTGACTCTGGCAACCCCTCGAGTCCCTTAGTGGAAGTATTTTACAATAGCTGTCACAAAAACACTTGCCACCTCCTACTCCAAACCCTGCACACTGCAGACACAAGACATGTACACAGAGGATGCAACGTCCCATTTCTATAATGCAAACTGAATAATGGAACTGGAATTAGTGTAAGGAGGGGAGATTTTCCCATTGCACAAGATTCACAACAGTCCACTGTGATCATAAACCCTAAAATTCAATTCAATTCAATTCAACTTTATTGTCATTAACATATGTGCGAGCACATATATAAACGACTATGAATTTGAGAATGACATATTGAGGTTATTATTTCACATGCAGAGACTTTAAGGAACTGTTAACGGAGTGTGTGCGCCCTCCAAAAAAGAAATAAAAAATATTTATATATACAACATTGAACCTTTTGTCAGTGACGGTACCTTCAAACAGTACAGTGTTGTAGCTTTTATTGTGAAAGTGTGCATATATGTGTTGTCTCTGTGTGTAAGTTAGTGTGTATATGTATATGTGTGTGTGGGGGATCATGACTCACAATGAGTGTAGTTGTTTTTCCTTTTTTTTCCCCCCTTTTGAGAGCCGGCATTTTGCATCCCGCTGTGCGACTCGCAATGCCATTTAAAATAAGCTGTAGACTAGCACAGGTGAAGGCTGCCTGCCTGAAGTGTGGCTGTGTGCACATTTGTGTGTCTCTCTGTTTGTCTGCGTGTGTCTGTGTGTCTGTGTGTGTGTGTCTGAGCAGGCTCCCAGTCATCCTGGATGGGTTTTGACAAGTGACACGCGGCACTCCACAAAGCTGGAGTGGGATGAGTGACTATTGCAGGCTAGGCTGATAACTGAGACGCAGGAGAGAGAGATTCAGGCCTTCACTCTGTCAGTCGGAGACACTCTGTGCTATCTGTTCTCCTGTCAGGGCAGACAACAAGATAACTAGCAGGAAAGAGAGGGAGAAATTTGTAAGTCATGAAACCTGCTTGTCATAGTTGGTCAAAGCTGGCAGCTAGAAGTGGAACCATAGCTCACTTATACACACTAATTAGCTACAGTCAGAGCTTATTACAGCAACTTTGCAGCTCATTACAGGATGCATTACATGAGAGAAACATATATGAGGGCCTCACTGCCAAAATGTTGCATATCCATTTTAGGAAAATAGTACCTGAGGTTTATCTTTCTTTATCTCTAAACCACAAATGATCCAGTAAAATGCCATAATTTATTTTAATTCTGGTCTATCGCTCATTTTTTTACAGTGGGTGTCAGTTTTTTCCCCCGAAAATGACTGATATCTATTTTCAGTTTTGTCCTACATTCCAAGTCTATGTTTTTTCTTCCAGGCTTGAAATAAAATATATTTTGAGACAGAAACATGGTTTCAAATAGGTAACTGAGGTCTGACTTGACTTGCCGTGCCCATTTAAACAGGATCAAAATTGGTCACATTCCTTGCCACATAAGAGAAATAAAGCATTCCCTCATTTTTTCCCCTCATATACCCACATCTGCTGTCTTCCTCTCCTCCTCCCATGATCTCTCCCTACTTTCCTCTCCTTCTCCTTCTCCCCCTTCCCATCCTCTCTCTCTTCCTCCCGGGGCGACTCTCTGAGTGTTGGTTGCGTTGAGCAGCCCACGTAGCACGGCGCGGTGTGGGCCGCGGCTCTGCCAGTGAAAACACAAGAGTGTAACAGGATAATGAGAGCGGGAGAGAGGACCTCTCTGTTCTCCACGTCTCAGCGTTTTCCTATCCCTCGCTCGGCCTCAATCCTCGCCCTCAACCCGGAGCATCTGGAGCTGCTGTGTGCGTGCGAGCGCATGTGTTTTCAGAAGATAATCAAAGGGCTGAGAAATCTCAATCGGTTCTTTTCATTATCAATAAGAGAGGGACAGTGAGAAAGAAAGTGAGAAATTTTAGAGGAATCCTGTCCATTCCTAATCATGGCACTGTCATCACCTTCTTCTGCACCCTGACAACTCGCCTCTATGCCTGTCCCAAAGGACTCCAATCTGTACATGACACTTGACACTTAACACACACACACACACACACACACACACACACACACACACACACATGCAAACACATACACACAGACTAAATACAAATGTTCAATATTCATAATTCATACACTCCCTAGCATTGATTCCCAGGAGTTCCTTCTGTCAAGTGTTTAGTCATTTGAATCCACTTATATGGAGAATAGATCTTTCAATGTCCTCTGGAATAACACTGTGTGCATTCAGCTGAGGTCATGTATCAGTTGGCAGTTGGCTGCATAATTTATGTTAAGTTGAAAATCTCCAGTGTCAGACACAGTTCATGCATAGACCACAGTTGATATCTTGAGCGCATTACTAGCAGAAACAGGTAGTAGACAGTAATAATGTCATGCTCTGTGCAATGTGTGATGTATTCCTCCCTCAGCTGCCCTGCACACTGCAGCCAGGAAGATCTAGCTCCTGACTGGTGGTTAATGGTGTTACTGGGGAGAAGGGGAAGGGGAAAGGGAGGGAAAAAAGAGAGAGAGAGAGATGTGTGTGTGTAAGTGTGGACATTCAGGCACTGGTGAAAAATAAGTGTACTGTCACAAATTACACCTAATGTATCAATCACTACCACGTAATACATTTGTGTAATAAACAACCATGCCAGACCTCAAACCAAACTGAGGCCAACTATCACAGATACCTAAGCCAGCCATAAATGCAACATCACTTCTCACTTTGAAATGATGCTCTTGGTAAAAGGCCAAAATAATCAATCCCTCCAGGAATTTTTGAATTTATAATCACAGCAATAAATGCAAATTAAACCAATCCCTGCATTTTTCCATTAACATTAACAAATTACATCTACCTCTGTCTTCTTATACAAGAACCAGTGACAATGCAGTGGCACTTCTGAGATGGAGGAGATGAAGGATAATTTGGATGAGTTGTAGTTCCAAATGTTGGAGGATGAAGGGGGTGGAAGAGTGTGAGTGCACATTACTATTGTTATCATTATTTTATTGTTTATTTATTTTTAGTGTGACCTGCACTATTATAGTTATCATTAATCCAGAACGTTTGGTTTGCGTGCGACCAGAAAGACAAACTCTAACAATTGATTTTGGTGCTTGTAGTGTTATCAAAGCCTGTAGAGAGAGAAGCTGAACCACTGTTAGACAGAAAAAAAGTGCGGTACAGTCTTTTGGCCATCGGGGGCACTGCCGAGTACCTGCTAAACAGAGCAGGATATACGGTGGTCAATGGGGCTAAATGCTATAAAATGATCACTATATTTGATCCAAATATTTACGAGCAACTGGATCATTACTGGCATTGTTACAAAGCCCAATATTTAATGAAGACATAACTATAAACTGACATGAAATTGATGGCTATAAAATTATGAAACTTTCAAAAGATTTTCATTGGCATTGAGGCTATGTGGTGCTAACTGGCTGCATAAACAGAAGGGAAAAAGCTTTTTTTTTTTTTTGTCTGGTAATTTTCGCAAATGCACAATCATTTTTTTGTTTTGTTTTTGTTTTTTTGTTTTGTTTTTTATAATTTAGAGAGCTGATTTTATGGAAAACCCCCACTGACCGCTGTTCATTTTACTGTTCAGCCCTGAGTTGAATGTAATTATAAAGACTGGAACCCAACAGTATTTTGCTCTGTTCTAACTTTTTTTTTTTTCTGATCAGAAATAAAAACAACAGGCACTTCAGCTGCCTAATGTCCGGCCATAATCACTGTGATATATTAAATATGTCATGTCTTCACATAACATAATGGGTGATATTAGTTTGAACTCCTTATCTTGAACCATTAAGGAGTTACAGCACATTCAAGAAAACCAGTTTCCTTCATTAGTATGCAAATTTATACAGGCAGCAAGAAGCAAGTATTCAAGTATGTATGATAATTCAATCATGTACTGTTCTTGAGTTTCTGTGTTCGCAAGAATGTGTCTACATGCAGACAGAGAGACCAAGTCCCATGGTGGTGGAACATTAAAAATGAGGAGTACTAAAGTATTTCCAGTAGTTGCCGTGATATCTGGTGTGCTTATTATTACAGGCTTTGGTTATATATGAAAAAAATCACATTTTTTGGTATTTCTACAGTGCCCTTTAGTATTACATTTTTCTTTGACATTTTCCCCCATCATTTTACAGAAAGAAAACAACACAAACAAATGAAAACAATGCTCCACAAACTGTATCATAATTGCTGAGAAAACAAATCACAAAAATCATGGTGGTATTAATCACAAACTGGATTGCAAAATACAAGAGGGACTGATTTCTAGTTTACACTATGGATTCTATAAAGTCTACTGAGGGGCTAGTTATCATTTATATGCCATAATTTCCATCTATATTTCTATGTTAAAATATTTCTATTTCTTACATTGTATTGTCAAGAGACAATATTTCCACTGGCCTATGCTTTCAAATGAACAAATAGTGCATTCACTTCAAACATACAAAGCCTGCCTCGACCCTGGTAAAGACTACTTGGACCTGCAGTGGAGCAGTGACTCTTGTGATCCAATGATAGCAGACTATTTCAAAATTCAGAGGCTTATCGGGAGATGAAGAAAACAGGAAAAGAAAACAACATCGGTCCACTTTCATACTTGAGTGAGATAGGTGCTCCCTGCTGACTGGATGTACACAAGTGTGTGCGGTTGTGTGTGTGAGCAAGCTCGTGCGGGTGTTTGTGTATATATGCATGCAAGTGTGTCTTTGTGTGTGTGTGTGTGTGTGTGTGTGTGTATGTGTCTGCAGGTGCACATATTTCAGTGCAGTGTTTCTCAGTGTGCGTGTATATGCATGTACGCATTTGTGTTCTGCACGCCGCACGCGTTTGTGTGTGTTTGCATGCACGCACTAGTGTGTGAGAGGTGCTCCCTGCCGCGTCGGCCGCGCCACCATGCCATCTGGAGAGGAAATCGAGTGTGAAGTACAGTATAGTTTGGGACCAGGCTCCGTGGCAGCGGCTCAGCAGTTAGTTCATTAGTTCCAAACTTCCAGGGATT
>OMKZ01002240.1:1166-17429 GCA_900302535.1 Neoniphon sammara | reverse complement strand
GAGGTGGTGAACAGAATGTGAGGGTTAAACACAATTTGTGGTTTTAAAAATGTGGCAACTTCAGTCTGCAAGTAAAAAATTTCTCCTCTTTAAACTCCTGTAAAGCTTTTGATGAAGCTCTGGCGGTATGTGAGAACGGGAGAAAAGAGAGCCTCAGAATAAATATCCCTGTAAGTGCCTTTCATGTAGTTGTGCCTCTTGTGTATGAAAGTAGAAGGACCCATCAACTGCCTTGAATTACCCATCAGGCCATGCAACACTCGCCACAGTCAGTGATCAAGTCCCTGAGGGCCGACACTAATCACATCGGGCTAGTAAGCAGCAGGATCCACTGCTAGACTCTCTCTCTCTCTGCCCTGCTACTCCCTTGACCTGTGTGACCCCGCTGCCTGGCCTTTGACCCCTCACCACATGATAAGTGTCTGCGACCTCTGACCTGTTTGGATAATTAAAGAGGCGTGACCTCGGGGAGATTGCATTGGAAATCTGTCGCTGATGATTAGTGAGTTAGTATGAGGTAAAGGGCACGAATGAAGGCATTGGCTATATTTAGGATTGTTGATATCGCATGTGTTGCGTGTGTGTGTGAGTTTGTGTGTATGTTTATGTGCTACTGCATTACTTGTACACAACTGCTTTATTTCAGTCAGCCTTAACCACTGTAACAGGATTAATTCCTTTTTTGCCAGACTTCTGACCTTGTCGATGATCTGTTTATTTTTATTTGGTTCCATATTGCTAACCACAACAATTTTTATTTATTTATTTATTTATTTATTTATTTATTTATTTATTTATTTATTTATTTTTTATCTCACATTAACTACTTGCTGGGTGAACCACTCAGAGAAACATATCTCTGGTTCTTTTACCCCTTACCAAAATTTAGTTGCTACTGTTTGATTCTGTGTACTTCTTATTTTATTGCAATATAAATAAAAGATTCCACTGTGTCTGTGCTGGTATATTTTGAATAAATAAATAAATAAATAAATATAATTTATAAGTTTTGTGGATAATATTTGAATCCACCCACATTACATTTTGTACTTTTACATTTTAGGATGAGCACAACAAACACTGGCCATGATTACATGCACATCAAAATGCAAGACAACAATACAAGTAAGGCAAAGCTGGTTGTACATAACTTATTCTTTCACATGGAGGTAGGAGGGAAGTCTTGTTTAAACTGGGCTGGAGACACTTTAGAAACTTTTGCAAGTTAAAAAAAAGGCCAGAAATGATGTTACGCATGTTGCTTTTTAGATGCTGTAAGCACCATAATGGTGACATTTTTAGATGAGTGTCTGCAGAGCTTAAGGAGGTTGGATTTGGAATGAAGGCTGCAGACTGTAGAGTTAAAAAAGCAAAGCCAGCAGCTTTAGCCCATCCACTTTGGTAAAAATTGATAGTTCTGGGACATGAAACAAATTCAGATTCACACAAATCGTACATGCACTGTTGGCAATAGTCATATTATTGTGTGCATGTGAATGTAGCCACTGTTGTATGGATTGTCAAACAAAGGGAGCTAAAGCAAGAGAGTGGAGGCCTGAGCTGAAGAGACGAACAGCAGCGAGTCTCTCCAGCAGAATGAATTGGCATTCCACACTTCTTTACTCCACTTGGTTACTGTTGCTAAGGCTGAGGAAACTTTATCCAGTGCTACCAGCAGCAAAGGGACGACCATGTCCATGTGATTTGCCCTCACAGCTCCGGCAGATTTGGAGCGTGTCTCTATATGAAGATGAGAAGGTAAGACCAAGATCTGTCACTCGGTCCCATCGGCCAAGAGAACAAAGGTTTTCGCTCCTTTTGTCGAGGGGGAAACAGTCAGATGCTTTTTTTATTCTGCTCTATTAAATGTTACCCTCAGTTGAGTGCCTTTGTAACACTTGAGTTAAGCAAAGTGGAGTGATGAAAAGGAGTGATGAGTTATGATCAGGGTCCAAAATTAACACCTGTCAAGCAGCAAATGCCCATAAAGTTAAGTCTTTAGGGGATAAATCAATCATGCCACACTGGCCACTAACTTTACAACATGTGAATGTGAAGTAGATTTGTGAAGTAGATGGAGTCACAGGTTCTGGAAGTTTTTCCCCCATTATTTTTCCCCATTTGGAATGTTTTTCTGTCAGTTGAGTATGCCATGGCACTGAACACCCATGAACCTCAGCAACTGTCACTATAGAGCTCAAGAATCAACTGCATTGTGGTATTGTGCCACCATTGTCCAAGGGTGGCCATTCTTGTTTACTTTCAACTTGTATGCTGAACACTGATTGTGCTGCATTCTTCAACAGATTTGTTAGCTTTTCTGTCATTAAAGAAATAATAACGTCCAAAGGAAAAATGTCTATGCAGAGGAAAAGCTCACAAAGGAAGCCACAGAGCGATACGAAGATAAACAATGTCTTTTAAATGGTGTGGATTCATACCAGCTAACAGTGATCAGTGGTTGCGGTATCATAGTTGCTGAAATGATCGAAGAATGTGTGAATGAAGTCGACTCAAAGCTCCAAAGAATGTAGGGTCTGACAAAAAGAAAGGTCTACAAGTTTTGAATTCAAACTCTATATCCGCTCGTTTTACACAATAGCTGATTTTGTTAATGACATAGAATTGCAAACTGGTACGGTGACACATTTCTATGAAAAATTGATCGTTTTGGCTAGTAAAAATGATTCTAGGCTGGTAGTTTTCGTTTGCCAGCGGCAGGTGAGCCAATTTGGATATAACTTTCCATCATCAGGCAGTTTGAAGAGATAGAGATGATGGGGAAGGTGAAGTGGATGGTGGTAGTGGTGGCAGCAGTGGTGGTGGTGGGGGGTTGGCAGGCGGGTGACCACATGTCACCAGGTTCACCTCCGCGAGCTGTAATTCTCCTGACATTTTTCCATGCGCTTAATTGCCATTCATTTTATAATAGAGCACATTGTGCTCATAATGGCAGGAAATGTCAAGTCAGCTTTTAAGGGGGAGGATCCCAGCAATTGCTTTCCTTTTAGATGAAAATATACACCTTCGTCTCCAGGAGAGGCACAGAGGAGTGTAATGGCACTGTTGACGTGTGATTTTCTACCTGATTCACCAGACCAGAGGTTGAGGTACCGTAGCTTTATTCGTGGCATTTAACTTGAACCCGGCATGCCTCAAAACACATAATTTAACTCACGCACTTATTTAAAGGTGAAGGCTGCTGACACGCCAGGATAAATCAACTGAGTTTTAGTATTTTTCATGATGGACTTTCTTTTTTCCTCCCTCTGAGCTTCATGTCACCTTTGAGGTGCTTTGAACACTTTCTGACACTTTGATTAGGTTGTCATAGGAAGATGATGAAGGACATGAACAAAGAAATTATGACGATGAACACAAATGAGGAGCAAAACTGGTTTGGCGAACTTCATACACTGGATGAACTGCAATTAAAGAGTGTCCCTTTGTGCCTCCATTTGGAGAGACCCAAAAGTCTGTGACCAAAACCTCAAGTTGCCATCATTTAATGAGGTTATTCTCTGTTTATGGAGAACAGAGGGGCATTCAATTTCTATCCCACATAACCTCAGGGGAACTGCTTTTCTGAGATCTTTCGATCCTGTGGGGTAAGCAATGTTTTATTTCTTATTTCTTATTTCTGCCTTGCCTTATCTTCACAAATGTGAGGAATTTAATAAGGAATGCATGGAAGACACAATGTACCTCTTTATCTAACATATTTTAAGAATGCAAACTGTTACATTGATCCAGAATGCCCCAGAAATTACTAGAACGTATTCAAAGTCATTTCAAGATTCACAGTTGAGGAAAAACATGATGCGCAAAAAAGGCGAGGCAAGAAAAGCAGAAAGAGAAAAGGGGGAGAAGTGGAGGAAGAAGAGGGGGAAGGGTGAGGCGAGGGGAGTAAATGACATTCAGTTTCCAGGTCCACCTCAGGCACCTGATTGTTCCAAAATGAGAGCAAAGCCACACACTGCCAGGACTCGGAGAACGAAAAGAAGAGAGGGAGAGAAAAATCAATACAGTGCAATTAAACACAAAGCATGGCTCTGTGGAGCTGAGGAGAATTTGTTATTTATTAAATTCACTCCTCCACCTCCCCGCCCAATCCCTATAACTCGCCTCCGTCTTCAATGCGTTGCTTTCTCTTGCCTGTCCTGTCTCCAGGTAATCCGACTTTCTGGTTCAGACAGGACTAAAAGCGTGTGTGTGTGTGTGTGTGTGTGTGTGTGTGTGTGTGTGTGTGTGAAGACCAGGGGAAGTCAGGAGCGCTCCCATATATCGATCCAAGCCCTGGCAGGTCCCGTCAGCGCGGCAACAGAAGACAAGCGGAACAAGGGGAACGGTTTTCGTCTTAGAGAAAGAAGGGTCAGTCTTGAAGGTCTTGACCCCACTGCAGGCCTTATTGCTCAATTCTGCTATTTTTTTTTTCTTTCAGACCAAATGTTTTGTCTGGCTGTTCTCAGTCTTTTTGAAAATGACTGATCTGATACCCGTTTGAATGGACCCCCATCCTCAAATAACCTGCATTATCTGGCCAGTGCCACTTCACTGATCTGAGTCCTCGCCTCATTGAACTCAGTTTTGAAGCTCTTGAGTTTTTTTGGTGTCACAGCCAAGCTCTGTTGTGGCCCCTCTCTGCCATTTCTCTTGCAACTGTTTAGAGGCCTGGTTGATTACAATCTGTCCCTTCTATTTTTGTTTGTCTCTCCCAAAAAACTAATTAAATCTGCAACCTCACTGTCTCTCTACCGGCTGCTTGAGTTGTTGTTCCCCGTGGTTTCCTGGTCAAATGGAGTTATGACAGCAATGATCCGTCCCATGACAGTGACATGAAAAGCACATGAATTTCAATCTAAATGTGCTCGCATGGATCAAATACAGATCAGGTTAAGTAAAACAGGCTACAGTATGTTCAAGGTTAAAACAGCTGGCTGGTCAAGTCCCAGCAAAAGCAACAAATAAAGCTAAAGGTGTGTCTTTGCCCGTTTCTCGGCTTCTCACCCTGATCTTCATCAGCAGGTAAAGTGTCATCTTACCTTGACTGCAAATATACCGTAAACATAAAACTAGGACAGCAACTTCATTAGCTTCTGGACACTCAGTCAAAGAACAAGGGCTTCTTTCTAGAGCTGCCATTCTGCACCGACGCTGAAGAATCATCCAAGGAGAAATCCATTGTAGAAAAGGACACAGACACCAATTTCTCCACGCATCGTAGCAGAAAATAGACCAGAATGCAATGCAGCCACAAGGCATACTGCACCGTGAGGAATGGACCTGGTCAAGGGATGCTGGTTGAGGGAAAATGGGTACACCAACAAGGGATACACAAATGCTACACATGCAGTGTAGTTTAGGTGTGACAGTACACCGTTTTGCTTCTAGCCCTTCAGCAAAGTCTTCCTGTGTTTTTCTACATTGCAGAATTAAAGAAAATACTAGTCTAACATGTTTCAGTCCCCTTACTGCTTCTCAGATTGGCTTTGAGGATGCGTTTCGGTTCCATACATGGACCCCACGCCAAAGCCAGGTTAATCTAACAGAATAAACTGTTGCCTTGCTGCATGCCACTGCATTGACCCCGTCTTTCTCCCTCAGTGATAATCAATGCAGAGTGAGCAATTGATCCCGAGTATCAAACAAAGGTTGTGGTTCAGTGAACTCCGATTGTAGATTACAGTCTCGGCTAAAGCCTGTGAATTCCACAGTGAACAGGCCGCTGTAGCAGACACACAGCTTTATTCAGCTCATTTGATTTTGGAAAATGGAGATCTGAGGGAGATGCTGGAGCTGATACACCCACCTGTTTGGTGGACAGCGAAGAAGAAATTACCAGTCACATCTGTCCCTGCCTGAGCTGGTCTTTAACATCACTGAAGTTGTTATGGCTTGATTGATTTTCAGCTCAGGCTATATTTGAAAAAAAAACAAACAAAAAAAAAACGTTGTACCATTGTTGTAACCACATAGGTTCAGACATAGGGCCATTATATGGACCCTTTTCCAAATAGTTTCAAATAGTTTTATATAAGAGGTTTGCCTAACCTTTTTATATTCCTCGTTAAAAGGAACTGGAAAAGAAGAATTGCCTTAGAGATTCCACAAGGACAAAAGAGTTTTTAGCAGGCTGTATTGGGTCTTTTTTTTACTGATGATTGTGCGATCAACGACCTTGCAGGAGCATCTGTACACATTTACGTGCGCAAACACACACACACACACGCACACACACATCTGACCTCCACAACTACCATCTCAAGAGCCTCGGTTTCCCTCCCTCGCCCTTCTCTCCCTCCAAAACCCAGAGGAAATTAGAGGCCTTGTGTCGTTGTTTTCAATGGACCTTGTTTCTTTTCTTTTCTTCCCTTTTCCTTCCCTTTCTCTTTCCCCCTCTTCCCTCTCTCCCTCTGTCTGCCGCTGTTGGTGAATTTGATCCAGGCCTGGGATGGCGAAGCGAGGTGAGTAAATGAAATATTGATCCGCTGCTCCGTGGCCTTGCCTTCACCTTGTCCTGTGCGCTGAGTTACCGACTCTTCCGTTCTGCTTGTAATAGGAATTATTACAGGGGGCCGGGGCGAGTAATTACTTGGCATGGCGGAGAGGGCGCAGAGGAGGGGCCGCTGTATATTTCTTCTAAAGAAGTTATTTACCGCACTTGCTACCTTCAACCTAACGTTACCCCCCTCCTTCCCCTCTGACCGCCCCTCCCGGTGCAGCCATGTCTTTCTTAACCTTAATTCAATTCTGTTAACCATCATTAATCATACCAGGTGTCAAGGGAAGTTTATCAGGCTGAACTCAGAGGCTGAGAGGCTAACTGAGAGAACACAAGGACTATGTTTGTAGAAATGTTACAGTGATTGTATGTCAGCGACCTGGGCAAGTGCACGAGAGTGTGTGCTTGTCTTTATTGCCAAAACAGTGACACAAAAATGTGTGAAATGCAGATTTATGTGTTGAGGACACGAATGATGCGAAGATTGCATCATTCCTCCACTATGAAAGAATTGCGTGACAATAGCACAAATGGAACACAACATATTTCACCTGCTTGTCATTTGAAAAGGTTTGCCAAAGGTTCAGTTTTCTGACTTACCCAGACTGAGACAAGATGTTCGATACCATTTTCACCTCTGTACATCCACTGCTACAGTTCTGATGGGTAGCATTTTGTGGTAGCTTAGCATAAAGACTTGAAGTCTACAGGAGTCATTAGCCTAGCTCCTTCAAAGTGAGAAAATAAAACTTAACAGCATCAATGAAGCTGTCTTATTTAAACCTGTATCACATGTATTTGAAATATATGTCCTGGAAATTTTTTTGGAAACAAGATGTTTCCAAAAAAATTCAAATAGTCAACAGCACACCTGCCAATGCTCCCGTTTTCCCGGGTTCCTCCGGTATTTCAAGGCCATCTCCTGGCACACTCCTGTTTTACTGTTTCTCCTTGGAAACTCACGTAATTTGCACAGCCCTTAAATTTAATCCTCATACATGGATCCATGAGTTTTGTATGTCTGTCTGCCATCACCCAAGTTGCCACAATCTACTATCTACACACAGAATCCACACACTTACATATCTGTCACTGCAACCTGGCAACCCACAGCTATGGACTCAAGGGGTATGCACGCTGCTGTTCACTGCACAGCAAGCCAAGCCACCACTAAATGTTGTCCAGATGTAAGTAATGTAAAGAAATATACAGAGATATAAAGAAAAAGAAGAGCAGCTGGGGCAACGCATTACTTCATTGTTAGAAGTGACAGGTATGGTCAGTAGTAAATAGTCAGCACCCCCAAATAAATTATTTCGCAGCGGAATATATGTAAGCATGATGTGGTAAAATATTACTCTGAAGTGGGCTGGTTTTAAGTACATAAACGTTTATTTAAGTAAAAGTTCTTTTTGGATCAAATGAAAATGGCAACATCTATTTCCACAATAGCCTAAACACAGGCTGATATGTTTAATCCCTTCAAATTAAAATTCTAAATGTCCCGAACACAAACAAGGCTGTCCAACAATAAATGCCCCTATAGTCGTGTTTGACGAAAAATGAATCTTAAAATGTTACATTTTAGAAAATGTAATCAATATTAATATTTTCCTAATTAATGATGTGTTATTTCAGCTACCCGCAACCCACCCATTGATAATCAGAATGTTAATTTCTATGATCCAGCCCGCCTGATCTGTGGATTACATAACTCCAATCCGCGCATCACTAGTTCCTACCATCTCACTTCTGGTTTGAAAAAAAAAAAAAAGTATTTTGAATACACATGATACACTGTAAATAAAACAGCTTCAGAGTTGCTGTAAAGTTTGTTTTTTTACTTTGATGGAGCTAGGCTATAGACTCCTGTAGACTTCAAGTCTTTATGCTAAGCTAACACAAAATCCAACCCATAGGAACCAAATCAGTGGACATACAGAGGTGAAAATGGTATCAAACATCTCGTCTCAGTCTGGGTAAGTCAGAAAAAGGGTATATTGCCCAAGTATTCCTTTAATACTCCAAAAATGAAAATAAAAATGAAAACTTCACTTCCTGTAGAAAATTTGTTGTTGTGAATTGGGAACTGAACGCTGAATGTCCATATTCCTACTTTCTACTGCACTACTTCAGTCTCAGTCTCACTGTTCCTCGTGTCCTCACGTAATCTTCTTCTATTAGGGAAATCTATTAGTCACTTCTCATGAACAAAGCATGTTATGTGCATTTTAAGACATTGCGCTCTTTTCAGAAAAATTTCAGCCAGCCTGTTGTTCTTGTGTTAGGGGAGAGATGGCAAACAGAACACCTGCAGCAGTGACCTGCTGTTGTGGTGGAGTTTGATGTATTCCTGCGTCGCTCTGAGAGGAAGCAGCCGTTTGTTTGGGTGATAGATCCACAGCGGTTGTGTCCTTGCCTTAGCGGTGGCCCGCCTGGTGCTGCCAGACTTGGTGATATCCCACTGCATCAGAGTCCAACTGAAGGTCACTGCTGATGGGACAGGGGAGCTAGCAACGATTCATCCTGGGACGGGACAGGGTTTAACAAGCCTGAAGGGCTGGGGAGAGAGAAGGAATGAAGGCGCCAATAAGTAATCCAAAGCTTTCTTTGAGGGAATATGGTTGTCAATCCCACTGTTGCCATTCTCTCTTTGGTGGAAACAAGTTAGTCTAAAAAACAAGTATAGCCTTGAATTCTTAAAGTTAAAATCCAACATATCGGAAATTCTTTTCAGGCAATGCATTCCATTGATCTTCATTCTTCAGTTACTTTTTTCATTCTTTAGTCGTTGTAATGGGTCTCTGCCTATTACAGTGATCTTGAAAACAGATAAGTCTTTTATTAGAGGTGAGTAACAAGAGAAAGGTTTTTTTAAAAAAGTAAATGCAGTGAAAATACATGAGAAATACTGTAATAAATCTGAACAGTTCATGCAATGTGCTGTAAATGTGCTGTTTTCAGATTACTTCTGTTAAAGGTCCTGTATTAAATAAGTTTCATGGTTTCATGCTTTCAAATATATTCTGGCCAAGGATAATAATAATATTGTGAGGTTTTGTATATAAATGTAGTTTATTGAAATCCAGACAATACTGGACTGTGACTGGCCAACAACAACAAGGTAAACCTGCTGACTGGAGGCTTTCCAATTCAAATGCTGCCTGAGTGGAGATTTCAGTAATTGTTTACTGAAGGGACCCAATGAGAACCAAGTCCAGCTGTGATGCCTTTCCTGGAGTTAGTCTGAAACTGCCTGTAAAAAAGGATGGATTTTCAAAAATACAACGACTTAAGATTCAGCCACTTCAAAAAAATCATAGTTAAACAACGCCTACATTAAAACGTGTTTTATGTATTTGGATTCTTATTAATAATGCCCCTTAAAGCCTTGAATAATACCTCCTGGTTGGATCCGCTGATGCTCCAGATCCTGCTGGAGCCTGTCCAGCCCTGCCCTCCCTAACAAGATCAGAGCCAGCCCTCATAGATTCTATTACTCCACTGTTCTATTACATTACATCTCCATTTACGAACCTTAAGCAGCTCCAAGCACGGCTTGGGCTTTGACCTTGTCAAAGAGGAGAAACTCTGACCAGGGAAGAGAAAGAGAGAGACTCAGAAAGAGAGAGATAGAGGGCACAAAAAAAACTAAAACACGAAAAGAAAGACAGGCAGAACTGTTGGGAGTGTGTTTGAGCAGATGGAGTGATGTGGAGGACAGGGGAGAGAGAGAGAGAGAAAAGGGAAAATAGAAAATCAATAAGCTGGGGGAGCAGGAGGATGAAGATTGAAGGATGATGTGGATAGGATTTGGGGGTTGGGGTTGGGGAGGGGCGTTTAAGAGGGATTGCGGAGCAGCTTCGGGCGCTGATGGCAATGGCCATCGCTGAGAATGTATTGACGGAGGCGACATGAGACGGTCAAACAGGTGAGCAGATCCCCTGTGTGACCTGAGCGGTGGCTCGCTCGTTTCTGGAGACATTGTGGGTCACGGTGGTTTGGGTTTACCGGCCGGACAGACACGCCGAGTCGTTTTCTATTATTGAGACCCATCCATCTCCCTCTGCCAATCTGATAATGTGTCTCGGGAAACGGCAGTCACTCTCCCACAGTTGTGACACTCCATCCACCTCATAGTCCACGAGAAAGAGGAAGACAATAATTTCTTCTCCAAGGTGATAGTCTGAGGAAATAAGTTGTTCTGTCAGTCTGGGTCTAGTGTCCTTGGGTATTGCGGTGAAGGCAGTGAACAAGAAAACACTACTTTTTTATGATAAAAGGCCATAGTTAAGTTCACTCTCTTTAAGTGGGTATTTCGATTCAGGGTCACGTGGGGGCTGGATGTTACCTCAGCATACATACTGTAGCTGGGCTAGGCAAGAAACACCCAAGAAACAAGGCTGACACAGATAGACAGACAATCACATTCATAACTTGAAGGCCCTCAGTAAAGCACAAACCTCCACCAACACTGAAGAATTATTCTCCAAACTTGTGATGCTGCTTTCTCCTAATGGTTTATGTTGATTATTTGTCTTCCAGGTTTTTGAGTTTACAAATACTTGTGAATGCTAAGCTGACTTGGAAGTCCCGGATGTCAAACTCTCCTTCTATAAACCTTGGGATCTCCCCTAGAGTTTAAAATAAAGTCTTGTGGGTTTGAACAAAGCTCGGCCACGCTGCAATGACGAACCCCTCATTGGGACAGACAGGGTTGAGGTTAAATGTCTTGCTAACAAACAGACGGGGAAACAGCCTGACTGAGGACGAGTTATAGTTTCCAATCTACCTGCCTGGCATGTCAGATGGAGAGAGGAAGCCCAGGAGAACCTGCAAACAGGCGCCAGTGCCTCACCCTGCCACCGAGCTGCCCACAAAACCATAGTGAAGTAGAGCAAAATTTAGAGCAAAATAACCCACTTACACTCTGGCCATTTTGAATCAAAATAAGTCACGCGGACCCCTTTGGATAAAGAACAGAGGAGAGATTCATAAATTATTCTTCATTTGTCAGAATGAGTGGTTGTGAATCAGAGGCATCCATCGGTGATGGTGATGCATTTCCCCTCCCTTGGTCCACACAGTGATTGTAACTCTCATTTGGCTCTCATATTACATCACAATAAAGCTTGCCAGTGCTCAGGGCATGCATTACTTTCAAACTAATGTACCCACCCAGCCCAGATATGCTATCACCATGCCCTAATGTTGCCTGTTGGTCCATAATATGGCCATTATTTGCCAGCATACTGATGTTCGCTCATCATGTTGGGTAATAGGCTGAGCAATGTGCAGCACACATACACACACACACACAAACAAATGCTAACTTAACATACGCACATGGATGCACAAAGTCTTATTCTCTCTCCCCATCTCTATTTCTCTCTCTCTCTTTCTCTCTCTCTATTTGCAAGCCGCCTTACACAAGAGGACCTAATGAATATTTCCCTTTGAGTGAGAAAGTGTAAAACAAACACAAGCCTAGCTCTCTTTTTCCCCTAGCCTGGTTCCTAAGAGGGAAGATGTGAGAAGCATGAAAAGGCTGTGAGACAGAAGAGCACATACAGTATTTGGCATCCACAGTGCCTCCTCTCACCAAATCCTACTTCAATCCCCTGATCATCTCTCCCAACATGGCAAGCGCTGATGGCAGGAGCCAACCACTGATGAGGCTGGGGAGAGCGATACCACTGCAAGATCCTCCCCCCTGTCACCCAAATGAAAGCTCCCACTTACTTTGCAGCCTGGTTACCCACAAATTTGTGAAATGAAGATGATGTCTTAAAGGAATACTCCAACATTCTGGGCAAAATACCCCTTTTCCGATTTACCCAGACTGAGACTAGATGTTCAATATCATTTTCACCTCTGTACGTGCACTGGTTCGGTTCCCATGGGCAGCATTTTGTGTTAGGTTAGGATAAAGACTTAAAGTCTACGGGAGTTATTAGCCTAGCTCCGTCAAAGTGAAAAAAACAACAACTCTGAAGCTGTCTTATTTACACAATGTATCTTGTGTATTACAGTGTAATGAAACAGACATCTTGCAGTTTTTAGATGGTAGGAACTATAAATGTTGAACACAGTGTTCAGCAGTTATAGTTCCTACCATCTAACTTCCCTTAAAATCACTCCTTTTTAAAAGAAAAAAATCCAAGATGTGTATTTCAAATATACGAGTCCTCCTTAAAAATGCAAATAAAAAGAAAGAGTAGCTGATCGAAATGAACCCTAACCATAGTTGTTTGAGTTGGTTTCCCATAACTGTTGGCTAACCTTTTCTTGTGACAAATGACATGTCCATTTTGTGCTATTGTCAGATAATCCCTTTCATCATGAAGGAACGTAATCCTCACAGTATTCGCGTCGACAATATGGAAGCTGCGTTTCAGAATTGTTCATTTCACAAAATGTTCCGAGACTGTGTTGCCCTCTCTTACCACGAAACCACCTACCGTGACTTCCTGGCCCTCCAAGGGTGGCGAGTGAGTACAGCAGGCCTCCCCGTGGCCACGCCTGGTGAATCAGCTCTGATCAAAGGGGCTCTGGCAGGCAGATTACCCAGAGAGGGAGCACTCCAGTCTGGGTTTCCGGCGGGCACAGATGGCACACAGTGAGGCTGGAGGCCCGGGGCAGGAGCCGTTTGGGAAAGCAGAGCCGGGGCGAAATGGGAGAGACGTGGGCACGGTGCTGGAAGTGTCTGGGGAGAGGAGCCCCCTAGCCACTGAGAGCCCATCCAAATGGAGGCAATCTTACAGTCCCTCAAGGGAATGGCTTGCAAATGTACCCATTCCCTTCCTCCTAGCACGCCTCCTTCTCCTCCATCTGATGTATGAATGAAGCCGAGCAAGAGAGGGGGAGAGAGGAGGAAGGGAAGAGAAGGCAGGAGGGGGAGGGAGGGAGGAGAGAGCGATGATATGGTGGAGGAAAGGCAGGCAATCTTTGTATGTCCTTTGAAGCTTGTCTTATGGCTTTTCTCTGTCAGGTCTCTCTCCAGGGACACAGAGAATCTGGCTCTGGAGGGCATCTATATTCTCACAATCTGAAGCTGAATTCAAGCATCCAGCATGAAAAGTCTCTCCATGAAGCAAACAGCTCAGCAGCAACATAACCTATGGCATTCAAACTTGTCTCAGCAGTGTGAAACTGACATGCTAACTAGGCCACGCAAGATGAATTAACACAATGCCTAGTGTTTGCAAGTAAAGCTAGATGTCTTGTTGTGCAGGAGTTTCATTCTTTTTCCTTTTTTTTTGTTCCAGAGGTCTCCAGTCAAAAGCCTATCTTTAGCCTGCTGCGTGATTGTGGCAGTGCTCTGCAGGCCTGGGCCAGTCCCCTAGTGCAGAACTAATGTGCTTCAGATCAATAGTAGCTCAGAGGCAGGGCTGAGATGCAGCTTGCCAGGCAACAGTAACGTGGCCGCTGCACTTGCCGTGTCTCCTGTTCTCTCTATCGTCACTTCACATACCAAACCTCACATGTTTAAGCTATGAGTTATGGAAAGTCTTGTTGAGAATGTCAAACAAATGAAGCAAGCCGTAGAGCGAAAATGCTCTGGGAAAGGTGTACTTTACTTTTTTATTTGCGCTGATAGTTTTCAAGCTGACATATTTCTACTCAAACGCCCACGCTGATTGTCTGTTCTTTTTTTTTTTTTTCTTTCAATTTCTGTGAGGCCATTCATGTGTGGTATGCATCAAGCTTGGCCATGACTAAATAGCCTTATCTGAGTCTGCCTCGTGCCTTCTGTACAGCATGTCAGAGACGATTGTTTTCGGAGGACATCACAGGCAGATAGACAGATATGGGCGTATGCAGACTCCTTGTCAATTCTCAGTGCAGCAGCGTGTGCGTTCACTGTGTGTTATCAGGCAGGAGATTGATTTCTGTGTCCATCTTGTTTGCCCTTCCCTTTGTGTTTCAAAGCTCAATTTAGAGGGCCTATGATGTATTGACGTGTGCACCGTGAATTACCCTGCTAAAAGATGCAAGCGCACAAAACATCTCGTTGAAATGGATAGGTTCTGTCCTTCCATTTGTGACGGTGGGTTGTTGCCGTTCAGGGCACGTCCTCCTCGCGAGGCAGCGTGTGATGTCTTGGAGAGATGAGGCTAATGTTTGGCAGCGATACATCTGACTGCCAACAGTGCTGACTAGATCAAGTCACACCAAAGTAGGACGTCAGCGGTGACTAATTTGAGGAAACTATTTGCCTCGTGGTGAGTTTTACACAGTATGATTAGGGATATATATATATATTTTTTGCCCATCCCGATTTGCCTTGCAAACACATACATCACCGTGAAGCACAATAGCCGTACAAACACCATCACTCTGTACAGCAGCATGAGCTCCACCCACCTCCAGCTCACCCCATCCTCCCTTCCCAACACACACACACACACATTCTCCCTCTCTCATTCTGTCTCTTCGCCTGCTCTCCCTCCATAAACCTGGGCCTTTACTTCATTACCTCGCCAGACTGTTTGTAGGTCTGCATGCTGCACATCCAATTAAGAAACTTGCTTAATTAAAAAGAGGCAATAAGCCTGTAATGGTTACAAAAAAACGGGTTAGTCAGTGAGGGAACAAATAATGACCTTATGAAATATTTATGCATTTATGGGAAGAGTAAACATAACAGACGGTCCTTCATACGTTGTGCACCTCTACCGCAGGACCCGCAAAACTTCTCCAGCTGCCATTGTTGTTTGGTCATGAGGACAAATGAGATAGTTAGTAGCTGTAATAGATGTGGCTGTAAAAGCCACCATGACCATATTAGCTCTGCTCTCTCAGCCATCAAGAGCCGACCAGAATATCAGCACTAAAGGCCTTGAGGAGAGGAGGCACGTTTCCAGCATACAGAAGAGCATTCAACTAAATGCCAGTGAGCTGGAGTCATTTATCTCTCCATAATGTTTCATGACTATTATTACACTCATCCATTCACAGTAATGTACAAAGTAGAGAGTTCAGCAGTGCTAGATGCTTCTAATCTTGTAAAGTGTTGAGTTCTTGGTTTTAATTGTCAAACATTCTTCAGTCCTGGGCGCTTGTCCTTCCCCACTTTTTGGACTGTTATATATACACATGCTCACCTCCACTGTAATATATACATCAGCAGTTGGTGATGTTCAGTGCATCTAGGAGTTATGATGAAGCATTGTACTTTCCTGTATTTGTTAAACCCACTTTCTGACCTGCTTTGTATGTTTCTACTTCAGATAGTACTTTCCTACATTTCCCAAAACGATATGCCAGAACTTGTTGCATTCACTTACTGGTTTTACGTGTATGTGGAGAGAGCGACAATGATAGTGGTGGTATAGTAAGAGCACTGTTTGCCACAGTTATTTGGCTGATACGGCATAAAATGGCGATAATGGTTAGTTGCTATGGTGGCAACTCGCTGAAAAGTGTGTCTCACTTGTTTGAGAATTGCACAAACTTATTCCTGTATTACATTCTGGTCTATTCTGTGCTACTGCAGGTGGAGAAATTGGTGTCTCTGCCTCTTCTACAATGGATTCCTCCCTTGTCGCTGAATGTTGAATGGCGCAAAATGCAGAAAGAAGCTCTTGCTCATTGATTCTGAGAGAGTGACATCAAAACCTGTTGTTTATCATTGATGTTTTAGATAGCTGAAACATCAATGTGACCTTGCATCATCTCTGTTTGGCCCATTTCCCGCAGGAATCAGAAAAATTCACCACCAAACAACAAAATGGGCCCAAAAATGCAAGGAAGATCAC
>OMKZ01002237.1:3908-32531 GCA_900302535.1 Neoniphon sammara | reverse complement strand
GGGAAGTCTTACCTTCTATGCTCTCTGCTTCGTGATCTGGTCCTGTGAGATGAACAAACAAAAGTTTAATAGTAAAACATACATTTAGATTCACATAAAATTCAGGACAGGAAAATAAGGACTTCAAAAACCCACCTCTTCCTCATCCTTTCTTCTTTTTCCCTCTCCTCTCTCCTCTTTAGACGCTCCTGGTTCCTCTTCTCCTGCTTGTCCACCACAGTTTTCTAATCAAAATGAGAAAATGAGTACTCAGTTAGAAACTATGCTTTTAAAACACACCCTCTAAACACACAGCTCATGATAAGTCTCTTTATCTTTTATTCATATGTTTTATGATAAGCTTTGCCTTAGGCTACATGCCAAACCCAGATTAACTCTTCGCCTCCTGGTCAGAAAGTTTAATAGATTTATATGATGAGACAGTTTGGCTCATACCTTTAGTTGATCCAGCTTCTCTCTGATCTGGATGAAGCCCAGATGAAGTTTCCCACCGAAGTGGTCGGCCAGGCGACGGTCGTTGTCATGGAGACCCAGGTAAGCAGAGCACACTTCACACACCCGCAGCTTCTGCTGCTGGAAGCTGGAGGCAGGCATGGAGTTTCTGTACTCCTCCTGAGAGGAGAGGGGAAGGAGGGAGTGAAAGGGTCAGAGGGGGAAACACTAATACAAAGAAAGGCATTTTCATTTTGGACAAAGTCTCTTTTTATTTCAAGGCTTGTCTGTAGACCCTAGTAGCTTTATCTTTGAAACTATTAAAAACAAGAAACAAGAATTATGCATTATTTGTGTATATGAAACTATCAAAAAAAGAAAAAATGTAAAGCAACTCAAGAATAAGATAATAACTCCCAAGAACTCCTCACCTCTGCATCCTTCTTCCTAGTGCGGACCTTCTCCACTTCTTGCAGAACCTTCTGGGCTTCGTCCACGTTGCCCTCAGCTCCCAACTGCTCTGCCTTGGCCAACAGTTTCCCGATTTCCTCGTTAAGCTCATGCACCTTCTCTGCCTGCAGCAAAATCCAAACACAGGGGTTCATTAAAAATCTGGTACACATTGGTCAAAGTGCACAGGTAAAACATGGCTTTCACACTGTGTGTGTTTAAATCTCCGCGCTTAAGTTGTAATTAGGGTTTTGCGTAATTTCCTGGAACCAAAATGCCATTTAACGCTTTATATTCCTCTCATGCTCTCACCTTAGCTGCCACCTCAGCACTGATCTCTTCTTGGGTCTCAGCCAGGCGTTTCTTGGCTAGCTCTGTCCTCCGGTCGCAGTCGGCAATGAAGGACTCCAGGTGATCCACCGCCTTAGGGAGGAGAGAAAGAAAAAAAAAGAGAAATTTTTAAAATGAAATTTGATCATCTGACTCAATGAATACTTTGGCAGATGTGAAACATGATTTACTTTACGACGTCACTTACATCAAGCTCAAAGAACAGATCTCTCTCCTTGGAGGCAATTTCATAATCTGCCCGAAGTGCCAGGTCATGGATCTTCGAGCACTCTCCCAGGTCCATTCGCTGTCAACAAAAAACACAAGCAGACATGACATAGACTTTACTGGCAATTCTGAAATGACACCAAAATAAACAAAAACATTTTAAAATGAGACTGATATGCAATCAAAGCCTCCACTTATTGAGATTTTTTGATACCAACACATTTTCATTGCTTTTAATCTCATATCAGTTTTAAAATTATACATTTCCTCTAAAAGAAAATGAAAGGGGCTAAGAAAAAAGCTTAAATCAGATTTTCACATTAAGCTCTGTACAGGAGCTGAAAGATGCGCACAGAAGGTTGTGTGATGAGCCAAATGCCAGTTGCCAATTTTCAAGGTCTAAAAATACACAAATGTGCTCTCTCTTCTGTCGTCTGGCTGACTGAGTTTGGTACCAAATTGTTCAGGTATTCCTGCTCTTTTGACTGATCTGCTATTTAGCTTAAAGTTTGTTTTTTTTTCTCTCCTTTTTTTCCCCACTGCTATTGTCTTTCATTTTATGTACACCATGGGCTTTTGTTGGTTTTGTAAAGAGTTATCATTCACCTGCCTTGGATATTGAAGTTGAATTTAATTGAACTGTTTCTTTACTAAATAATGTGTTGGTTTCAGTGAGTGCTATCACATGTCAGATCCTTCACTCTACAATGGAAAGCAAATGGGCTTCAAATAACTTATCTTTACACCCCCTTTATTACTCTGAACTGGAGCTCTTCCTGCTCTCTGCTATGATCTGAAGGTTTTGCTTCTCTCTCATAACTTTCAGGAGCTTCTATAACAATCTCAAGACATCTGGTACGCGTCTTTTTACTCGGTACCGCTCTCCAGCCTGAAGCAAAGTCCTGCTGGCTCATTTTACTGCTCTGTGCACCTCTCTGCATTTTGATAGGCTAAAATCCATGGCCTTTCAACTGGTAGGAAATCTGTATGAAGCCTTATCTCCTTGTGCCTCCGGCAGATTTCTGAGCCTTTGCTTTGTTTCTTTCAGACTATCATCTCTTTCCTTCATGTGACAAATACAAAGACATCCATGCGGGAATCTGTCCTTGCTCGCTCTGTTTCTAATTGCTTTCTAAGAGTCTCCTCCCTCCCTGATGTTATCAAATGACTTAAGTTCACTTGTAAAACATTTATTCCTTGTTTACTAATGCTTCTAGTGCTTTTTGACCTGCCTTTTTGACTTAAATGTCATTCAGTTTCTTGCTATCACCTTCTTTTGATCAGGGTTTGTCTTCAATTTCTTTTTTTTAATAAACTCCAAACCTTTCTACTCCATAGTCACAGCTGGAGTCCCCCCATTTCATCTAGCTTATTCTCAACTGTTCCTTTAATCCAGTCGAGTGCTATTTTCAGAATCAGTTTCAACAGTTTCCCATTCCCTCTTTTCATTCCTTCACTATCTGCCTTCTAGACCATGCATTTTGGAGCTGGTGTCTACCTCCTAAGTGACAGGTGTAGTGATACCCTGTGTGGACTCAATCATTTTCAAGATTTTAAATACCTCTTAGTGCCTTAAAATTGATATTCCTAACATTTCTGGGTACAGGTAGCCCACTTACAGTTCCAGACAGGATGTCATGTGGACAGCAGTTGAGGAGATGGCTTTTGCAGACTCGCTCGTCGGTGAACTTGACCCTCTGCCGCGTCTCGTCCCCTGAAACAGGCCAAAGACAATCAATGAGAAAGACCTCACATACTTGTTAGCAGGAGCGAGGTATCCAATGCTTTCTATTCTGTTAACTGTGTTTTCAATGTAACAAAAAGGGGCAGACACATGAAAAAGTCACTAAAGCTGCATATTAAGATTTTGTGGCCACCTAAATGAGTGAAAATGAATAATTTCACTTACTCTCTGAATGTAAAGGTCTCTCTCATAGTTGATTACTGTAAAACTGTAATTACCAGTTAGAAGTTAACTGTGCCTCTGCTGGCCAAACTGTTATTAAAGTCTCAAAAGTGTAGACTAAGAAGTAGAAGGTGGCTCTCCATGTATGTGATATTTTTTTTCATTCTTGCTTACCTTACCCAAGCCTCATTATTTATGCAGGGATGTTAGAGCCTCAACTCAGATTAGCTTGTGATAAGGCTCAAGGTCCACTCTGTAAGTGTGGAATATCTTGGGTTTAGGCCAGAGCTATAAGTAGATAAAGCTATAAAGTAATAAGGGCACGTAACTGGTAAATGGCTATGAGGAGTGTTGTTTGAACTGATTGTCATGAACAGGTTTCACAGGGCTACCTTAATAGTGGAGAGTTTCTCACTTTATGTTAACACAACAGTTGTAACTTTGACTATACAGAAAAAGACCGTGCTTTTAGAAAATGTGATAAGAAAAGTAAACATTCCAGAAAATTGCTCCAGCCAAGCCCTTTACAGATATGGAACATTGAAAAGAAATACAAAATGCAAATGAATACAAATTAAAAACAAAAACAAAAAAAAAACAAAAAGGAAAAAAGTTAGTTTATACACACTGCGATCTGCACCATATACTGTACCCATCTGCATCTTCAAGACCACAGCTGCAGAATTTTAAACCCGTTGTAGAAAAGTATAAATGGGAACAGTTTTCTTGCCCATACCTGTAGTAAGAAGTTGGGAGTCATACACAAGTCAGATTGTAAATGATCTGTGCAAAGTTTTTGTTTTGACTGATTGCTAAAATTGTCTTCTGACAACAGACGTCTACAGGAACATTGAGAGCTGCTCCTTTGGATTCAGCGCGATCAGACGTCTTAGCTCAAGCTGTATACACTACTCCAAATTGTAATTCTAGTGCCATTGAAGATTTACCCATTTGTGTGATACAAAATAGGCTACAATAACTTCCGGAAGGCAAACAAATTGTTTGGATATTCATCATAACAGCTTTAAAAATTATGTGTGACTCACGGCTCGATGAACATGAGGCTTTTCTGCAACTCCTTTGCAGATTGATGTAGGCTGGCAAAGATACACTGAACCTTTATGAATAAAATAAAGGGGCCACAATTGTTCAGTTTGTATGCAACATATGTATGGGAAGAATTTGATATTAATCTCAACACACATACACCCACAAACTCACAGTACAAATTCACTCTTTAGCTACAGATCGAATTATCAACTTATTAAAAAATAAACCACAAAACTATAGTCCTTTTCTCAATTAACTGTCAGGATGAACCTCTGAGTTATAAGATGGTTGGGTTGCAATAACTTGTCATTTTCTGCACATGACCATCAGACTTGACAACTGATCTATGCTTTAATGTTTGTATCCAAACAGCTGCTAGACAGGAAAAGTTTTTGCTTACTAGAGAAAGAGTTCATAAATACAATAGTAATTGATCTGCCTTATTTCATACCAATCTGCTTAATGTCAGGGCCACTAAATAATCTAGACACATAACTTTGGATGATAATATTCTGTTCTATTTAGTGCAAACACTCACAGTTACTTCATCATTATTTGTGAAAGTTATGTGTCAGCCAGTTAATAGCGTACAAACCAAGGAAGTTTCACATGTAACAGCAGATGGCTCGGCTAAAGGCGGCAAATCTAGCCTGCTTATCGATTAGCAGAGCTTTGAATGTTCCACAGTAACTTTACTTAACTGTGTTGGTGAATATGTGACTTTGATAGGTTTCTGTCATATTACCCATTGGTTGCGTGACATAAGCTCGTAATAATCAGCAAGAGAAAATTAATATGGGAAAAACAAAATTAATTATGTAAGTTATAAAATTAGCCAAAATGGATACAAACATTAAATTAAACCCGAGAGAAGAGGCTGACTGGATCTAATGAATTTCACACAGCCGCCTGCAGTCCATCCATTCATGCAAGGTTTGTCCATCACACGACAACACAAGCGAGCCTTTGCTTTGGCTCCATCTTTGCTAGCTAGCTAGCACAGCTAGCATTCTGCTGCAACTCACCATCCCTCGCAGTTCCCATTAGTTGGTCGAGCAAAGCTCTCATTTGAGCTTGAGCAGACATTGTTGTAGATCTCTCTTCGACGCCTCTCTATAAAATTCAACCAACTGGCTACACCTCCTCCGTATAAGTATTATATTGTCTAACTATATTTACTCTTCAAAGCATCGCCGCTCGAAGCTTTTCTCTCTTTCGTGGACTCGCCAGCTTCCGTTTTCATGATGAGGAAATGACGAAACGTCCTGTCTGGAAACTAAAACATACGCCCATTGTGCTAAAATTGACCAATTGTATCGTCGGAAAGCCAGTGAACGAACCAATCACATTCACTTGAACCCAAAGGTGGGCTTGTCTGTGATTGTTGGATTGTTTAAGCAGCTGAGGTTGACAGTTTCACTGCTGTCTGGCCTGGTACTCGTAGTTAGCCACAGCAGCAAGCTACCCAAGACGGCCGTGGCGAACAAAGTAAGAAAAAAAGTTTTATCAAGTCAATGTAACTTCTTTATTAGCATTCATATAGTGGGGCTTTTGGTAGTAGGTCTCAGCTGTGTCGTCGAATTAGCTGGCCTCTGTTCAACAAGTTATGTAAACTAACCAACTGTTAACCGCAAAGTTACCAAATCAGCTAGCTAACGTTACCTAGCTAACTTCGGAGGCTTGGCTAACACTCAGTTACTCAGAGGACAAGCTGATTATTCGCTGTTAAACTTCAACTTTAGTCAGCTAGCAAGTAAGTTGCAGGGTAAAATCTTAGGTATTTAAATTAGGTTTCAGATATGTGTCAGATATATTTTAGTTAGCGCCACTGTCTTGAACCTCTCCAAATGCACTAATGTGCCTCTGGCTATAGAGCAAATAATAGGGTGTGATGCGACATGAAAGTTCGCCATGGGTTTGTTGTTGTTGTTGCTCTGTTGAGAAATCTCTGGAGTCAGTGCTGGCACGTCTGAATGGGCGCAGACCCACAAAGGTTGGCGCAGCAGAAATAGCTGGACTTACAAGCACTGCTGCCTTCATTATTTTTTATGTACATCTATCACTGCCAGTAGGCTTTGTTTGTAGTTTTATGGTCGGCCAAGGCAACTGTGACACATACAGGTTTGTGGACTATAACAGAGCAGAGACAGGGTGTGTCATGCTGACTTTGTTCATTTATTCAGAGCATATGATCAGCATTGTATTGAGTTAATGTCTTGGTGTATGCTACATCCTTGTTATATCAAATAGTGTCCATAAGCTGGTAATGCAGTGAGGCGACAATGGAGGCCACTGACCATGCCACAGAGGGCGATCCTCTGAAGAGGGGAGAGGATGGGGTTGAGACTGGAACAGCTCCGTCATCAACAGACATAAAGAAGAAGAGTCGTAAAGAGAGCCTGGGTTTTGCCAAGTTGTCCCACTGGCGAACTGCAGTTTTCTTCCTCTCCCTGTTCCTCTGCCTCACCATAGTGTTTGCCTTCTCCTTCATCATCCCCTGTCCTGTCAGACCACAGTATCTCAGTGCCTGGAACAGGACTTTCCCCCAAGCAAGTGAGGACAACTTTGAGCTTTTTTTCCTGCTTGTCAGTGACTAACTGAGGGACTAACTACTCTCTCATTCTCCACTACAGCCACGTATGATTTTCTTGCCATTCAAGATGCAAATAAAGACAAGGTGATGGATGTCCTTTTCGTCCTCAAGGACAAGGAAGGCAGTCAGAATAACACATGCACTGATGAGGGTATGAAAATATTTGAATGATTAGATCTGATTTAATTTGTAGTTGTAAGAAAATGAGAGCCGGATTGCTTCCTAAATTCAGGTGTCCTCTGTGTGTTGCAGGTCTGCTCTCGCCCTGTGTGTTTGTGGTGGCCGTAGATGGGACAGATGGAGAGACCCTGTGGGAGCGTGCACTGGCGCCTGAGTTCCACTGGGGCCAGTGTGGTCTGGAAAGACAGACAGACAGGGACTGGGACTGTCTCCTGTCCCACTCTGACCAGCTCACAGCCATCGACAAATACACTGGTCAGTGACTCCTTCCAACTCTCCCTATTATGTATTCTGAAAATGATTCCATCACATTTTTATAATGTTTTCATACATCATTGAAATATGTAATCATTACACCGAAAGTCACAGGAAACAATTTTCTACATGACAGTGAATAAATTAATTCCTTATAGTCCCACCTGTAATTTTTTATGTGTCAACTTCTTCCCTGTTTGTGAAACCATGTCACACTTCTCCAGCCATAAATGGAATGAGCCTCAGTACAGTTTAACAAAGAATGGATCTGTGGTGATTTTGAAATCCTCAGGGTAGGGAAATTGTGAGAGTCTATTGAGCCAGAAGACCTGTATTGTGGTAAAAACAGTTTTAGGATTAGGGTTACATGAAAATGTCACATTTGGCATCAACCTAAACCCAGACTGCTCCTAAGTTTTAATGCAGCTGGTCCTGTTTAAATTGCTGTTGACATTATAACGTGGTATTAAGGGAGTGTGCAGTGAAATGTAAATTTTAAAAAACATTTTCTCAAATCTGTTGGTCAAGATCACAATAATCAAAAATTTTCAGTGTCTAGGAAGACTATTGGGAAATCTCTAAATATAATAATCCTGGACAAAATAACTGCAGCATCTCTCATTTTGTTTACAGCACTGTTATTTAATTGAAAGTAAAGGATAACATAAGAAAGTCTCTTAGTAGACACAAGGATATAAAGTGATTCACAGTATCTTAACCATAACTCTTAACTAAATGTATCAAGTACAGGTATAGCATGGATATAGGTCATTGTGAACACAGGGGAAATAAACTATTTCCTTCAGCTTTTTATACATTATGCCTGATTCCATCAGGACACATATGTTTGCAGATGCATATGGTTTTTACATTGTCATATCCAACCAAAGTGGAAGTAGAGCTATTCCACCTTTCCTGAGTGATTCACAGTACGGTTTGCCCTGTGAATGCATACACAGTATATATGGTATTTTGCTCCTGTAGTTATCCTACATTTCACAGGTTGCCTTTGTTTCATTTGTTTGTTTTTAGCTGTCAAGATAAGGAACTCTAATACATTACTGAAGTTTTACCTCCTTTAAGATCAGATAAACTCAGTCAAATTCATTGTCCTGTTACTGTGTGCTGTCTGTGTTTTTATAGGCGTTGTCAGGTGGCAGACGCTTCAGCCTCAAGGTTTTCGCAGTGCTGTGCCTGTTCTTAGTGTCCCAGATCTGGATGGGGACTTGGTCAGTGATGTAGCTCTTGTGGCACCTGGCAACGTACAGGTAAACATCAATAATTCAACTATTACAGCTACATTTATTCGCTATCCTTGTATTTTACAGTGCAGGGACCAAGTTATGTTGTAGTGTGACTCTAATCGCTATTAGAGTTCTTTGCAAGTCCTCAGTATTTTAGCATGTTAGTCTTTATTTTGTAATCCTTGTCTCTCGTCACGTCTGCAGACTCAGCTGGTCTTCCTGTCGGGGAAAACAGGCACCCAGATTGGTTCTCACGTCATACTTGACTCAACAGAAACTGTGAGACATCTCCATCACACTACCAAGGGCTCTGACTATGTTCTGCTTCAGAGAGGTTTGTGTCTGACACTGTCTGTGGCAAAGACAACAGTGGCTGGGATTGGTAGATTTTTTTTCAATTAGTTTTTATTTTTATTTATTTTTATTTCAGTTTGAGTTTAGTTTTAGTGTGTTTTCAGTGTTGTCTTTGTTTATTTGTTTGTATAAGTGTTACGTTTTAGCAGTCATGTAGTACAAAATTTTGATCACATTTTACTTTTTTTTGTTGTTGTTTGCATTTTTCCCCTCAATTAAATTCACTCAATTAATTTTAACTTGTGTATCTTAACTTCTTGAAATGAATTAATTTAGTATGCCTTGTTTTATGAAATGAATTGGTTCACTGTGACATGTTGTGGGGTTTGTTTTTTCTGTGTTCACACTGGCTTTAGGAAAAGGGTATTGATTTCATGTTCCAGTTCAACTATTGTGTATATCTGTATGTTGATGGCTGTATTGAGTTGTCTTGCATTTATCCACAGACACCGGCCTGTATGGACTGGCACTTTGGAAGATTGCTGCCCAGGCTAAAGCAGGGATGGAAACAGGCCTCAAGAAGAACCAACACTGGGAGAGCAAAGCCAGCACCATCTCTGGCCTTGTACCTGTCTATGAGTAAGAAACAGCCAAATACTTACATTAACCTGTTAATTATTACTTTGACTACAGCCACATCTGAATAAACAAATTACATTTAATAGTTAGTAATTACTGTGGCTTCAGCCAGAGGGTTGTGTCAACAATATTTATTCCTCTTCTACAGGTCTGACTCATTGAGACAAGTGCTAAGGACAGGAAAAACAGATGATCCCTCCGACCTGCTGCTGGTGACTGGACGGGAAGTCATATTACTGGATGGAAACAGCTTGCAAATACTATGGAAATTCAATACCAGCACAGTCTTCAGGTACTTCAATTCGACGGTTTCTAAAAGAGCTTTTTCATGACATGCAAATGAATATTTTAGGGGGCATTAAGTAATTTATGACCTATCAGCTTTTCTCACTATCTAAGTAACTGCAGCATCACCGGGTATCTGGCCCACCTTACAGTAGCGTGCACTGGACAGGAATAATAATTTCCCTTTTTCGGTTATTGATATTGATCGACAACCCTATTGTCATTTGCGTTATGGGACAGTTTATGATACACAAAATATCATACACTGTGATCACAACCATACATTTTGACTTTAATGCATGTTCTCATTTATCTTCTTCATTCAGAGAGCCCTCCTTTGGTCACTTTAACAAAGATGGCATACTTGATGTAGTGGTTGAGGAAGATATTGGCAACAACACAAGGAGGGTAAGTCGGGTCAAAACTGCACAAACACTACTGTGATTCAGAATTCACCTGGTCATCAGAAATCATTTCAGTCCCAAATTGCATTGTTTTCTTTGTCCTGCTTCCCTTGTATAATATCAGCATTACTAGCAAGAACCACGCCACAAAGAGTTAAATAATGGTTTATTATGATAGAGGTGTGTAAGGGATTGACGATGGAGGGAGGCTTAGGTCCTTGCCTCTGAACCTAAGTGAAGGTCTTCACCTCATTTGAATATGCACATGCTGCTTTGTGTTTGTTCTATTCAGGTAGTGATTCTGGATGGGAAGTCGGGCGGCATGCTGTGGGAAGTCAACCTGCTGGCCAGTCCCAACTCGCCCCGACCGGCTTCAGTCAACACCATCAACTCCTTCTCCGTCTTCATGTTCTGGGGCATGCTGCCTTCAGAGACCAATTCCTCCGTGAGCATGCTGCCTTTATGTGAAGATGCATATTACAGATTTCTCACAGATATAACTTGGTGGCTTTCAGTATTTAACATGCCAATGAGAGATGCTAAAAATGCTGGCCTGATTTAAATGAATTTATTTTTCAGATACCATTGATTGATGACCGCCGTTCATACATGCTGCATCCTCACTATGCTGAAGTTCTCCTAGAGTCAACCAACGTCATGGACCACATCATTACATTCAAAGGTGTGTTTTGTTTTTATTTCAAGGCCAGAAGTTCCAACAGACTCCTACTATTTTTATTTTCATTCAGGCAGACAGGAGTGCAGGTGTGAATCACTGCCGGGACACTGCTGTGGAAAGTGCTGTGCATGACTGTATGTGTGTCTTTGTCTCAGCCACGTTGCTGGAGCGTGGGCGCCATGCTTGCTACTTCCTGCTGACGGGCCCTGAGACAGACAGCGCTGATGGCACGGTGGTCCTCAGCAAGCGAAAGCTGAAGCAGGACGTGCCCACCAGCAAGGTTCTCCGCATCGGCATGGGCAGCGGTTCAGAGACCAGTGAAGACATCAAAGAGGCCTTCAACCGACTCCGCTTCAGTGATGAGTGATTGGACCAAGGGTAAAATGTACAGAATTCCCTCAGTGCTGCAACGGTTTGGCGCAGCTGACTGTACAGTAGCTTAACTTGATTTTGTAAACCAAAGTGTGTACATTAGCAATCACTACTGTGCAACTGCTGACAACCAAACAAATTCCTTTCTTTCATGAGCCTAGCTTGACTTGATATGATTTTTCCATAAATCATCATTGGACAAACTAGGTATTATCTATCCTCAGACCACATCTGCTGTCCGTAAAAGCTGTTGTCTCCTGACAATCACACTACACAGACTGTTATTTTCCTGCTGAGAAATCCATTAAGAGGACCGGACTTGCTGTATTGTTCCCTAGCACTTTCAAACATCAATGCAGTGCTGTTTTCTTATTTTGCTGTCTCTATCAGCTGGATTATGATTTGGATCTATGCAACTGATTGTTGCGTAAGGCTAAAGGCAGCAAAAGCACGCCAACTATGCAACTGATTGTTGCACAATGCTTTAATAGGAAGAAAAAGCATGTGAAAAGGTCACGGTTTCCTTTGTATTTCAAGTTACAATAGCCTTACAGCATGGGTATACAATGAGAGGGCTATCGTTTTACTTGGGTGAATTTTCTGGTAAACTTGCCTTAATTTTTGAAACCGTAAAATGCAATTGACTTACAGCATTAGAAGCCCTCCAATTGTCAAGTCATACATCTGTGGTTGATGTAAATATTTTTTGTAAAGGATCCTGCTTCCAAAAGTACTGATAAAGTAGTCTTGTAGTCATGGTACTGTAGATGACAATCACAGGACATTTGTGTCCATTAGAGTGTACTTCTGTAATCCAAGATGCTGCAACTAGTGATGCCTTTAACGCACATTGAAAGAACTACATTCAACACTGAATTTCAAAGTTTCAACATATTGGGCTATTCCTGTCAGCCTATGGCTTCTTGTAAAGGTGGTGTGTTTTTTTTTTCAACTATGTAACTTTTATGGTATGCCTCTGAAATTTTAGTGGTCATGAGGTTTGTATTTTTTTTTTTTGACATACATTAATATATTGAACCTGTGGAACAGACCTTTATTGGAGCTGGCTTTTCCTTCTTTGTTTTGACTTGATATTTGTTTGAATTCAAGCAATATTAAACTGCTTTACAATAACTAGTTTTATTTACTTCCATAGTCGGTGGGTCTTATTATTTTTGTACATCCAGTGTGTTTGTTTCCATAAGACACCGAATGTACAAAAAGTCTCAGTGATGCTGAGCTGCAGCCCCTTCTGCACAACCCACTATTATCTCAATTATCTCAAGCCTTACAAGTCAATATCTACACATCCTCTTTTATGATGGGTATAGATTTAATAAAGGGAATCAAAAAGGGATAATTACCCTTATCAGTGTACTTCAAGACAACAGTAAGTGACTTCAAACATTTTATACGTTCAGTGTACATGCTGCTGAAAAATTCGGGGGTCACAGGATCAATTCACGGTTACCCCTTGCTGCCCTCTTGCGTTCAAATATCTGCACTGTAAAAGCAGATGTGTGGAGTACAGGACCCAGCCTGCTGTTGGCATGCGCAGAGAGCCGTAGGCAGAGCATTGAGAGAGGACTGGCTCCCAGTCACGTATCACATGGCTCACACTGTACACTTTTACGCACTGAGTGTTGTTATAGATCTGAGCCGGATACGCTCACGGTGACGCGCAGATAGGCTGTACCTGCTCTCCTAGTAAATCATCTAAGGAATGGTGTCACTATGTGGAAAAGTAACCGGACCCTGGACCTCGCACTGTATCTAACGTTTAGGAGGACACGGAAAAGACACGAAACAGAGCTGGTCGCATCCACGCCTGCAGGCGTTTTTGTGAGGGAGGAGATGGAGCCGCGGGCGGACAAAGTGCGGTGTGAGGCGGTGGTTGATACGGGCTATCGCACCAACTGGACGCTCAGTTTGTTTAGGTTCATGGAGAGAATGTTGGACTGGTGCATATTTGCTTTGGATGTACAAACAGACTGGTCGATTATTAGTGCAGGGGGTTGTGGCGTTTTAATGCAGAGCAGTGCACTCCATGGTTAGAATCAGTGAGGCCGTAAGCCTGATTGTAGCTTCTGTAGTCAAACTACTACTGTTCATGATCATGCCCATTCAGCCCATGTTTAAGAGAGCACAAATATAACCACCAGCCACATTAATGGGGGCTGTGCTCATCTGAACCCCTATAAGCCTGATAGGAGCCGGTGACCATGTCCCCATGCTGCGCGCCTCTTTTCACTTGCGCCCTCCCATGACCTAGCAGATGCAATTCTTAGATAGAGAGAGAGAGTTCCTGGTTTAGGTTAGACAAGGTGAACATTTGCTCTATTTTATTTATAATTTCCTCAGTTGAACGCAGATAAGTAAAAAATAGACAAACAAAAAAGCTGTATAGAGTCCAAGAAAAAAATCCGGGGTACATTTCATATTGCTTATCCAACTGTAGAGTAGCGTCTGTTAATCATTTACAAACATACAGGAAGGCAGAATACTTCCGCCTTGAATAGATAAGTACATTACTGTGTGCGCAACATGCAATTAAACGTTTCAAAACAAGCCCCTACTGAATCCTGTGGTATTTAAATGTATCTCAAAGGTGTCTTTACCCCCCTCTTCATCATTCATGATCCATGTTAAACCTGCTGGAGCCCTGAGCTGTGATACTATTTGCCTGTCATTCCAATGTGACCTGTGTCCGCCATACCGTTATGATAGGACTGCACGGCTGCAATATCTTCAGACTGGAGCGCGCGGAGCGCACGCTGCTTATCAGTGAACGAGACACTCTCACCGTCCGGTGTAAAAGTCACTTTGAGCAAACCGGGACCGCTGCAAAGGTAACATTTGGACTTATTATCATTTTTTATTTGGTTGAAAAAGATGTCTAATTTAATTAAAGGCTAAGCGTACATTAAGAGAATACTTTTCCAAATAAGGCTGAGCCGGCTCGTCTGAAAATGATACCACTTGATCTGAACAGAGCATATAGATTGTTTCACGTATTTCTGCAGGCTGTTTTTCACTTCATGGTGTTAACAGTGAATCACCTTGATAAAATAGTGGACATGTTTGCAATTTTAAGAAACATTAACTGGGAACTGTTTTAAGGCCTGGTGACATCAGGCTATTGATAAAGCATTGATCAATATGGCTGAGAAAACTGTTTCACACAGGCCTAGGTGTTGCGTATGTTCGAACAGCTACATTTTATCTAAAAAGGTGAAACAATTATCAGTCGCTTGTGCTATAGCCAATTCCATCCAGACTGACGGTTACGAGGTCTGTTCAATATGGATAAAAAATGCCTTTCATTTCTAGAAACGTCCTCAAAATGCCGCATTCTAGCAGCACCTCTGAACACCCCAAAATAATCGTCTGAACCTTTCGGCATTGCGCATTTTCATCACTGTGCTATAAACGTAAAGTCATGCCTCACATGTACATGTAGGCTACAGTAGGTCACCCACTGGGCACCTATAGCTCTAAGGACAGTCATGTCGCTCTGTATGGTAAACATGCATTTGACACGATACGGTCCATTAAATCAAATTATGGTAGTCGGGCAGTTGCAGCTTCAGTTTGTGTGTCGATGACAGAAATCTGTTTTCTCTTGCATCATCTGGTAATGTTCTCTAAACAGACCCGAAAATGGCTGAGGACATTCAAGCCAAACTAGAGAAGTACCGCACTGCTCCCTTCGATGCCAGGTTCCCCAACCAGAATCAGACCAGGAACTGCTGGTCCAACTACCTGGGTGAGTTTGACTGGGAGACGTCAAGGTCAAAACACTAAACCGGGGCCCCCAGTCCCTGTCACACTTGGAAATTATACAAAAATACTCGACTAAAATAATATCTGAACAAAAATACATGCTGTGTTTACTGATTATTAACAGTGTAGTAAAGCTGCTGTTTAAAAATCTGTCATCTCCTTGGAAATCTTTGAAGGTGTTGGCTTCTTAGCTCTGAGCTGGATATAATCCAGTTTAAGGAGATTTCTTAAAGACCACTGCCAAAACCCCTCCTCTAAATCATGGATCAGGGTCATGGACTTTTTTTTTCATATTCATTGTTATTTTTGCTCTATTTATAGACTATCACCGCTGCCAGAAAGCCCTAGACGCCAAAGGAGTTGACACCGCCCCATGTGAATGGTACAAGAGAGTCTACAAATCACTCTGCCCCATGTCCTGGGTAAATATTTTCCACTTCCTGCAGATAGCCTGTTTTCCACAAATACAGGGACAGATAATTAATCATAAAAATATAAATGGTGGTTGCTCCTGTGCGCTGAGTTTGTACAGCTGAGGTCAGACAACTTTATCTTTCCCAGCATTCCTGAGTCTCTTCTTATTCCCCAGAATCAAAACAACATGAGTAGTTTCACTTTATAATGAGATTGCCCTGTTGAATACATTTCTTACTCTGACCAAAAGTTTGCTGGCATGGTGGTGAAGCCTGACCTGACCTTTCTCATAAAGTAGTTTGTTATTAAGGATAAAATCATCCATGTTTTTGAAATATTGACTGATGAATTTCAGGTATTTTTTTTTCTTTTCCAAAATAGATAGCCATTTTGGAATGAAACCCTAAAAATGAAATTAGTCAGTTGTGGACTTTAAGGCTTTTGAAAGGATTTAATTGGGCAAGAACTGTTTCTCATTACCATAAATAAAAGGTTAATGGAATATTTAATGCTTCACAAAGCAAAAACCAAACAAAAAAGTCCCCTTGTCGTAGAAATGATTGCTGGGAAAAGCACATATTGTGGAATACTAAGTTGATAACCAAAGAAAGATTTTACTCTAAGATTACGAACACTGCCGAGAATGACAACTTTCTTTTTCATGACATATTAGCAAATTAATTTCAAGTGCCCAACATATAGATAGTGTTTTGGAATTATATTTTTCAGTTGTATGTTACTATGTTTCCTCAAGGACAAGCTAAAACAACATCACTTTCCCTTCAAAAGAATTATTTTGTCCCTTCCTGGGCCTTTATGAATTAAAATGTAGTAACCTGTATCAAGTTATTCTTAAGGTGACTTTTATGCAAGTCAATACCACTGAACCAAATAAATATGAACAAATCAAACTATTATTCTTAGCAAACTAAAGAATAACATTCAGGTTTCTACATAAGTTTTCCTCCATTTTTTGTCCCCAAGGTCCAAAAATGGGACGACCAGAGAGAAGAGGGAACCTTTCCGGGCAAAATCTAAGGCTGCCGTCTACAAAGCTGTTGGTCTGGAAAGACTTGATCTTCATTACTACATGTTTGTATAGGTGGTAGGAATCCAAGTGGCTCCACCACTACCTTTCCATTAGTGCTGCTCTTTATCAAGAGCACAATGTAACTGAATGGTCATTCCTTACAAGACATGAATTGTACTGCAGATTCTGCATTAAAGTGTCTCAGGCTATATTTATGGAAATTAGTGTCTCTCGTCTTTTTCTTTCAACAGAGGTTATTTTGACTATTGAGCTGGGTTAAGTTTGTGTGTTTACATTATGAGGAGAGCATCTCAGGTGACATAATTTTGTAACTGTGTCATGTCAGGTGAAGACATGTCTGAACATGCATGCCTGTAGCACTGGGGTTTAACGTGGAAACAAGATATTCAGCCATGGTAACGTATTTCAGGCTTTATCCACTTTGCTGCACTATCTGTCCCTGACCAGAGTCATGTTTCCTACAGACTGGCACCGCAAAGTCTGACAGGTTTCCTAAAAAAAAAAAAAAAAAAAAAAGAAAAAGAAAAAGGCTAAACCAACGAGCAAGAGCTCTAGTCCAGAGGCTTGATGGAAGCCTTTTTCTTTTATTTATTCAAATATACCTACATCAAATATACACATATTTAAACAAGATTAGAAAAATAATTAAATATTTTAAACACAGAATGTCAAATCTACAAGAATAGCCACCACCACACAGAGCAGGACTGAGATACAGAGTAATGACTATTGTTGCTGTCGGACATATTGAAATAAAATACATAAAACTGCATTTCATATACAATTAGGTTCCTCCCATCATATGCAAGGACTTACAGTATGAAACAGGTTATACTGTGGCTCAATGAAGCAGTAAATCTTCTCAAAACACAACTGTCTAACATTTTAAGTTGGTAACCTTAGCTAATGCTGAGGAAACTGTCCCATGCAACAAAATAATACAGAATATAGTTTGTACAACACCTACTACTAAGTATTACAGTGAAGGTAGAACCAGATTTCATCCCTTTTTTAAAGATCATTCTCCATTTGAGGTATGTCAACAGTGTTTGCATATTAGAAGTTGTCTGTTAGCTACTCAAAATCCACACTAAAACTGCCAGTTTTTCCCCCTCTTCTCTACTGAAATTACTGAAACTGCTTTACAGCTTCAATAAAATGTGTCTCCAATAATCTCTCCTCCCTAGCAACTTCAATAAAGGTCACTTGGACAGCAAACAAGTCTTTCTACCTGATGCTGAGCAGGAAAAAAGTTATACTTGGAGAAAACAGTGATACCTAATTCAGGAGTGCCAAATATATGTAAGATAGAGTGAATAGATGTAGCCTAGTACAGCTGTAGTCTTTATTTAAGTCAAGCTAAAATGTACAAAAAATCTGCCTACTGTACTTTACAAGGTTACCACTTTAGCCATCGGTATAAATCTTTTAAAGGTAAAAACCTCTTTGGAACCACTTGCTCCAAGTAAAACCATTAGGCTTTATGATATATTATATTTGTAATATGTTATAAATTATTAAGAGATATAAATTAGTGTCTGCATAGCATTCTGATTGGTTTGTGCACACCGCCGGGTGTGTTAGTCAGTTTCCACAGCCATTAGGCTCGGGGCGATCATAAATTGACCAGGCTCATATCTGGATGAAACTCAAATGTAGCGTCAACCACATCTGCGAGAGTGAGGGTGTACTTGTGTGGCCCTGGAGCTTATTTTCGAGTATCTATGCGCCACAAGCAGCATTTTAAGTACGCAGCACAAAAGTCACAAGTAGCAGCCACAGATATAGTGAATAAAACTAGGCACAATAACAGGGCTGACGGACCGCAGCCTCACAGGTTTACCCTGGCACTGTGGGACGGGGACAGGGGCGACTACATGTGGATCATATAATATATCTGTGTGTGTGTTTGTGTGTGTGTGTGTGTGTCTACATGGTGAGGGAAGTAATCCAACCATAAAGTGGAATCCTGTTGTTGTGCGCAAACCCTTTGTGTTCTGTGCGAGATCTGGCCTCTTCAGCGAGGACCTCGTTACCCGAAAACATTTGGAACCATAGAGAGTGGCTGATGGAGCACTTTGGGATTGTTTTTGTAAGGGAGGCTCAGGGTGCAGAAGTCACCCACCAGAAAGTGGGCTGAAACAGTCAGCCGTAGCTCCTCCCCTTCAGTTCTGCTGCCTTGTATGAGCAGAGCGACCCGGTTCCATGTTCGTCAGTCAGTACCTCCTTTTTCCCTGCTTCCCAGTGTCAGTCATGCAGGTTTTAGGCCGAAGAGCTGCAGTGAAGAAGACCAAACAATCTTTTAGTGAAGCGTGTTCTTTGGCAGAAAATAGTTCCCAGACTCTGAGTGCCCATCCAGGATGAGTTGTTCAGCTCACCTGGATCTGCTGTCTGCTTCTTCTTGTTGTGATGGACGATCTGATTCTCATTTGTCATCTTCACATCCTGGTCCTCCACATAATTACTGCAACACAACAAGAAGGGGAAGACACAGTGGTTACACCTCAGTAAATCTGCTATCTGGCCGCCCCTATGGAGAGTTGGAACAGGGAACAACACAAAATGGAGGACTGATTGACAACAAAGCTTGAAGCCAGCAGGTCCAGGCCTTGAGACCAGAGATGGAGCTAGAGAGATAAAGAAGGAGGGAGAAGAGGGAGGGGAAGAAGGATCGGAGGACTGAGGCATTACAAGCCAAGCTGTGGGGTGAGGGTGTGGGATGGCTAGGGGGGACATTCGGAGGCATTGGACGAGATCTTCAATACAGGGATCGACCACAGGGGGGTGCTGACACGGGGCTTTCAGGGCTCTGTTACTCACTGTTGGTGGTGTCTGCTGCCACGGGGGCTGGAGTGGAGAAGAGCACAGCTCCGTTCAAAACAACTCACTACTTGGTGTGATGGAGGTTTATCAAACCCACTATGTCAACCAATCACTCCAAATAGGATTGTCTAGTACTCAACAACAACCTTAAATAAAGATTATTCATGTGTAACAAGTTCTCTGTCTGGGACCATTTGACACTCAGCGCTGGACAAAGCCTATCATAGCTATGCAGTGTGTAATAATGTATGGCAACATGCATGACAAGTTTTTTTGTCCAACAGGCAATGCTTGGGTTTCCACTGTCAGCTGTCAAATTCTCTGACTTTACTGCGGCTTTTTATGACAAAGGTACTGAGTTTCCGTGACTTATGTGAAGGCAACATGACTTTTTATTTTCCTTGATCAAAAGTTCAGATTCAGAAGTTTATTATTCTGGCTTATTCTGCAGGGGAAGTGAACATAACGAACAAAATGAAAAATAAACATTACATTTAGTGAATAACTAGTTACAGATTTTTTTTTAATTGATCCTAACAGAATTCAGTGATACAACATGACTTATCCTCAGAAGTGATTAAATTCCCTGACTTTCCCTGCCTAGAATAAAAATCCATGATCTTTCCATAAGTTCCATGACCCGTGGGAACCCTGCATTGTGCGACCAATCAGCCACAAAACCAGGCAGCCAATCATATACATATGTATCTAAGTCAGGCCACATGCGTCCTAAAATACCAGGCTACCTGATGACGGTGTTCCTCTCGCGGTGGGCGATGTAGGCGTTGTCAGTGAAGAGGATGGTGTGGTACGGCACCACCGGGTCACAGGTGGGCAGAATGCCTCGTGACACGTGGCTCACGCTGTCCAGGATGCCATTATACACCAGGAGGTCGTCCACAAGCAGCTGCACACACACACACATGGGTTTTGCATGCATGCTGTCCAAATGTAAAATCAATAAAGGAGATTGTCTGGTTCACATTAAGAAAGGAGACTCACCCCAAACTCCCTCACTCCTCTCTGTGGCGTCTTGGAGTAGTTCCACAGCTTGATCATGGACACTGTCACTGGCTGGTCAAATATGACGTACACTCGGTTCACCTATGAGAAACAATCAGTGCACTCAAAGTGAGTAAGGAGGGGACGGCTGTCTGAGTCTTTAAAGGGACAGTTTACCCAAAAATCAAAAAAATACATTTTCCTACTTACACCCAGTGCAATCTATGCAGATAGATTCTGTGTAATCTGGTGACATTTCCAGTCTGTCACAATCTTACCATCAGTATTCGTTTGTGGAGCTGAAACAGTCAAAAATTTACATGAACAGCAGCAGCTCTTTGTACAAACAATGACACAAATATCTGGTATAATCCACAGCTCTGACGGGTGAAAAGTTTATCTGGGAACTATTTTCTGCCAAAGAACACTGACAAACCGTAACTATCCGCCCCCAAGAAGTACGAATTCAGGGTGCATAGATACAGTTTGCCGCAAATGAATACCCATCCAGCCCCTTTGGGATGCCAGGAGACAGGGAAGGTCACTGTAGATTGGAAACCTCACCAAATCACATTGATGATGGATAGACTGCACTAGGGTAAGGGGGAAAATATCTTTTTTTGTATTTTTGGTGAACTGTTCCTTACAACTGGCTACAGCAGAGTTAGGGTTAGCTATCTGCTTTCCTGTATCACACATACACACACATACACACATCCTCACCAGTCCAGGCAGCACCGGGGCCAGCCACATGTGCCTTCCATCGTGGGTGCTATTAACTCCATCTACCAGTTTATCTGGAGTCCTCACGTCACCGTTTACACTGTCCAGTACGTTCACACTGTCGGGGAAAGCAGCGATGTCTGGGAGACGCAACGTTGAGGAACAGACACATTCAAACTGAATACTCTTCCAGTGGCTGCAATCAATTTAGCCTTTGGTCAAAACAGTAATATGATGCTATCATCCTTCCAAGCTTCATCAAAATCGGTGGGGGAGACTGGTAGTGTAGCAGTTATGACCATTCTAACTTTGAAATTCTGACTTTTAATTATATAGTCCTTTTCCAGCTAATCAGTGTTATATTTTTTAAACAGCAACCATGCCAAATTGCATCGTCCCTCCAAGTTTCAGCAAAACTGGGTCCGTGATGTCAGAGATTTTACAATTTTTTGCCTTTAATTTAAAGGAGCCCCATTAGGCAAATCAGGATAATTTTTACTAAATGCTCCAACATAGCATGGTGATGCATCATGCCTCCAAGTGTCATGGCGTGTTACAATATTTACATTTTTATGAGAAGAACATGAATATTCATTATTTGTTTAAACATTACCGAGATGAAGATTAAAACCTTTTATGGATTTGCTGGATGAATCCCAACCAGCCAAGCACAGGACCACATAAAAAGTAAAAGCTTACATTCATATATTCTACTACATATTCTACTTTCTACAGAGAGTTTGCATGAGGACTGACATTCTGACATTGATTCATTCATTCTGACAAAGGATACTGTTGTCACTGAGATTCATCTTCTCGTGGTTCTGGTCGTAGAACTCGAGGCCGTTGAGGCCGATGTAGTAAGGGTCTCCCCAGGTTGTTAACAGCTGCAGCTGGAAGATAACTGTCAGGGTGAGGGTCAAGGACAACATCGCATGGAGGATATTTTATAGCTGTCAAGACACATCAGGGCCTGGTCTGTCTAAAAGATCAAATCACATCCTTGTTTTTCATTCATTTATAATAGGGCAAAGATCATTTTTAACTTAAAATTGACAAGGGGATGCAAACAAGGCTATCAAAACCAGAATGACATAAAAGAAAGGATACAGCCACAAGGCATGATGGGGGCTTCATAGTCCATGCTGGCCTGCTCTTGTTTCTTAGAACCTCTGATTTACAAAAAACAGAATTACAGTTGAAAAGGTGCAGTTCACACAGTATCTCTATAACGGTACGTAAGAATCCAAATTTCTGCTCTTACTTGTGTGAGTAGTCCTCGGCACTCTTGCTGTCGGTGGGCGTCTGGATGAAGTCTATGAAGAGGATCTCCTGGGCAAAGTCAAAATGGCAGTTGCCTGGTCCTTTCCTGATGAGGAAACCCTCCGCTGGGGAGACGGCAACGTCGTCCATGAACATATGAATCACCTTCACCTGGAACAGAGATGAGGGAATGAAAGGAAATGGATGGGATAGCAGTGCATCCAGGATAGCGTTCATTCTTGTGTACAGAGTCTTTCATGTTCAACGTAAAAATTCCCTGTGGCATGACTCAAAATCGAAGACATCTAAGAGCATGCAAATCACTATTTAAGCGAGGTTTTATGATGTTTTGACATAGTTTTTAAATTTTCAAATGACTGTTCTTGGTACCATAAAAGTAACAGGTTTAACTGCCTGTTACCTCATTTAGTATATCAAAAAAAAAAACAAAAAAAAACAACACTGAAAGCTGCTTACAGGGTGTTTAAATTTTTTAACACCTGCTATGATGTTTCAAGCTTAGTGCAAACTCGTGACGTTAATACATGTATACACCTATATGTATAAATAAATATATAAAACTTAGGAGCAGCTTGCAGAGTGCAGACTCTGCTTTTTCTCCTGTTCGTTGCATTCTGTCTGGCACATGGTTAAAACTGCCGTGTGTGTTTTTACTCATATCTATCCAAAACCATCCACTGATCTCTGGCTGTCTGATCCGTCGTTCTCATTTCTCTTTAAACTCTTTTGTCACACTTATGTTGTTTACAGCTCTGGACATCAATTGTTCTCTCTTGTATCCCGCAGACGACTTCACACTCCCCCGTATTTTTATGATTCATTAAAGGACAGGCGACCTTTGGATTACATCACACTGCTTCAAACAAGCAAAATTGGCTTAATACTTAATTCAGTCATTAAAAACCGAGCTCTTACAAATGTCCAGGTGTTAATAAAAACACTGATGGTGAAAAGTAAGTGAAAGTATCATGTTGCTATTGTCAATTATTGTACTGTGTGGTGTTTAGCTTGATTATTCTATTGCTTGGGGTTATATATGTTTAGTGAAATATATTGTTTGGCATATATTGTTTATGATTATTATTAAGTAACGGGAATTTATAGGGACGTCCTGTACCAGCTGCACCTGAACACTGACATAAGAGAGCGTCTCACCCCTCTGTACGAGTCCTCTGGGGATTTGTTGTAGTTCCAGATGCGGAGTCCAGCGATGGTCTGAGCCTTGTCGAAAGTGACAGTCAAGGTGTGCGGCTCTCCATAGGAGAAAGGGATCAGCCACATGTGCTGGTCATCTGTGGTGATGTTGTGACCGTCTATGAGCCTGGGTAAAGAAAGTTTGACATCACAGCACTGGAGACCGCACCAAAAGGAATAATGATCTCATTGATATCAGGCTCATGATTGCGATATTTGGCTTGCAACAGCAAAAACTGTCATTAGCTTTTCCCTGGCAGCAGGATAGGGGGAGGAAGGGAGGCAGAGTGTGAAACACGGTGAAGAAATTCACACAAAGAGAGCAGGGTGAGAAAACTGGAGTGGAAAGGTGATTAGATGACAAATCTTAATGGATGTTATGCATAACTGTTTTAGCCACATACAGGTATTTGTTATATGTGTGTTGTTATAGTCAGTAGTAGCAAAGCCTATAGAGAGAGAAAGTGGAACCATGGCCGTTGACTGCAATTAAGACAGGAAAAAGAGTGCAGTACAGTCTTTTGGACACCGGGGGCAGTGCAGAACACTTACTAAACAAAGCAGAATATAAGGCAGTCACTGGGGCTAAATGCTCTAAAATTATCACTACATTTGATTCCAAATATTTACAAGTAACTGGACTCTTACTGTCATTGTTATATGCCTAAAAAGACATAACGTACTTATCAAGTGTGCGTGGGTCATGCCCGTACTCAGGCAGGTCGTTGAGGTCCCTGGGCGAGGCGGCCATCATATTGAGGTCCAAAGGTAAACTCTCGCCCTCCTTCCCCACCACCTCCAGCCCTGTCAGACCCAGGTAGTGGGAGTCACCCCATGTCAGCACCAGTTCTAGTCTAAGGCCTGGGGTGGGGGAGACAAATCACATGATTATTGTAAGCGAGTGAGCGAACAGAAACAGAAGCAAACAGAAAAACTGTGTCCAATTAGAGACAGCTCTCTCCTGTGTCTTTGATGAACGTGTGATAACGGGGTTCTTTTAATGTGGAAACATGTACTCACACTTTCCAGTGTACATCCCGGGGATTTGCTCCATGTTCTCCTCAGACTGGCTCAGAGTGGGGTTTAGGTGAAGTTTCAACTGAGAGGACATGTAGACAAATCAGAAACAATACTGTCAGCTACACTCAGTTTTTGTATGAAATTCCTTGATCTTTCCATTACTATTCTGTGATAAATGTCAAAAATACCCTTTTTACTACTTATTCAATCTCTGAGCTTTATGAACGAATATTTGGATATTCAGTCTAAATTAACTGGCCTATGAAAACAAATCAGGCTATACTGGAGTGCACTCCAAATAAACACACAGATCTCCCAGAGGATACAGGTGCTGTGCCACTGGTAATTTCACCCATAATGCAAGAGGCTTGCAATGAAACATATGGTGTTGTAAATTAAATTTTTTCCAAGACATTTTCAAGAAATCCAAATAAATTCAATTTATTTTGATTTAAATCTATTTAGAAATTTGCCCCCAGTGATTTTTCTTGTTATAAACCAATTTAAAGTGATCCACATCTTTTTTTCCAGCCTCAGCCTCTGTCTCATTGCTTATTTGTGTGACATCACATGTAGACAGGGCGTGTACTTACAGTGAGGTCCTCCTCTCTGAAGCCAGCCTGTGTGAAGGGTCTCTCCTCTCCCTCTCCGTCTGCAGTGCGAGGTCTCTGCAGCTCCTCCTCATACACCAGGCTCTCTGGACCTTCACCCTCGCTTTGAAATGTTTCGTCAAAGCGAGACATGGCCTCCAGGATTTCATCATCGGTGGTGAACAGGATCGTGTCCCCAAACTGGTCCAGTCCTACAGCAACAGTCGAGAAATACACAGTAAACTAGAAGCAGATTCAGTAATTCAGAGATTCTCTATGTAAAGTTTAAGGAACAGAAGTTTTAAAAGGTGATGCTGTATAACTAGAAAGTTTGCTCTGTTCAGTTACCTCCAGACAGCGTCCCCGAGGCTTTGGCAATCTCTCCCCTAAAGATACACTTTCCGTCCAGCAGCATCTCCACCTCCTTCACCCCTCGGAAGGAGTGGATGCGCGACTTGTTGTAGTTCCACACACGGATCATGGCCACCTGGTGGCTAGCTCCAAAGTCCAGGAAGATCACGTGGCTGCGACCAGGGGTGAAAGGGGCCAGCCAGAGGTGCATGTCATCCTGGGTGCGGTTAACCCCGTCGATCAGGTTGGTGACCACGCGAGGGTCCTTGCCGTAAGCTGGGAGAATGTTGATGTCTGGAGGGTCTGCGCGGATGTGAGCTGGACGGAGGGGTTCTCCACTGGAGCTAAACACCTCCAGGCCGTTGAGGCCCACGTAGTGACGGTCGCCCCAGGTGGACAGGATGTTGATGACCAGCCTTTGGCCTTGGGGCAGCACCGGGATCTCGAATTCCTCCTCCCGCTCCGTGGATGGATCATCCTCGGGGTCTTCACACAGGCCGACCTGGTGGGACAGGGAGGACAGGGGGCTCCTGGGTGCTGTGGAGGGGTTGACCAGGGCTGCGGGTGGGCCGTGGCCTTGGCGCTGGAGGAACTCGTCAAAGATGTCTCCCTCAAAGCCCATGTTGGAGATGCGTCCACGCTGGCACTGGTTGAATTTGGTGAGAGAGTCCCAGGACTCCATGAGGGTGTCGTCCTGTTGGCTGTGGAGCTGGGCCCGAGGGGTTCGCTGCCTCCTGCTACTGGTAACCAATGACATCGGCTCCTCTGGGGAATAGATGGCAAACATAAGGTACTGATGAGGCAAAGGAAGTAGAGGAAACAGCCATTACATTTATCGCTGAACACCTGATTAAACAAAAAACGTTAGTACATTTTGTGAGACCGAAGACTACACACCTAATTTCTGTCCAGTTCTACATTTCACAAAAGTTTGACCACATTTTACATAACACAATATCAAACAGCTGCTTTAAAATGCCTGCCTCCATCATGAGGAGTCAATTTATCTAATGATCACTTGTGTTTTTGAGTGTGTTCACAGGCAGGAGCTCAGCTTGTAACAATATACTCTCTCTCTCTCCCTCTCTCTCTGTCTCGTTCTGTGCATGTGTGTGAGCCTACAAACAGCCCCTGACGTCTGGTCGTTCATTTATCTGTAGTCTGGGAGATCAAGGGATTATAATGGAACTGGCAGTCAGATTTGTAATATGTCAATCTGGCCTCCTTATAATCTCATTTAGAGCACAGGAAAAGATCTTTACAGATGTGCAGATGCCAATTTCCTTCACATTTCAATTATAGAAAAAAGAATTACATTCTACATTTGAAAAAACAGATTACTTAGTGACAAAAACAATGTTAAATGGCAGTAGAAGAAGAGAGAATAATTTCACTGTACAGAGGTCAGGACAAAAGGCTGCTCAGTATACAGGCTGTAAGGACTCTACTAAACTACACAATATGATACTGCAACACTTTCAACCCACAAACACATGCTCTGACTAACTAAGAGATGACTACATCTAATTCAATCAAATTAACATCTGAGGGGGTGACAGCTGTAGCCAAGCGTTCAGTTCATGATGGAGGCCTGTGGCAAGAAGCGCAGGCAAACACATGACTTGTAACGTACCAACTGCAGTAAAACAAACTGACATGTGGTGATCAAAAAATACACCAGAAGCTCTAGCCAATGGTCATGTCATGCTACATTTGATCAGTGTAACTCCTTCTGATCCATTGTTTGAACATTACTCACTATAATTTGAAATTAACCAACTGTCCAAAGTATAACTGGTTAGTGTGGTAGCCAGTGGGAATGCCTGATTTTACAATTAGTTTAAATGCTGCACAAAATAAACCACAAGCAAAAAAATAATCAAGTGTAAAAGTGTTTGGTCTGATAGCCTAGTCGTAGCCTCGCCTACCAGAGAATGCAGTGGCTCCGAGGTGTTGCTCCTCCGTCTGTCTGGTGGTGATTGCAGGATTTCGGACCGAGCTCCTGCGTCCACTGATGGGCCTGTCTGGCATTTGCTCCCCGAGTTCCTCCAGCAGGTCGCAGCCCAGTTCTAAAGAGTCAGCCTTCCACTGACCTCCGTTCACTGTCCGCTCCACCCCTCTGCACACCCGGCCCGGGTTGCACGGCAGCTCCGGGAGCATTGACGAGGACGAGGCTGAAGGGGGTTTAGGCTCCGCAGAGGACTGAGGCACCAGCCAGCGGGGCCTCTCCCTCTCCCTGCTGGTCTCACAGCCCTCAGGCGCTCCTCTGTTCAGGGGCTGCAGCCACTGGGGGGCTACCCGGGAGGAGGAGGGCTGGGTGGTGACCGTCTGCTCCATGGGTGCTGGCAGCTGAACCGACTGCTCCAGCTGCTGCCTGAGAGAGAGGGGTTCTTCTGATGCAGACAGGTCAAAGGAGCTCCTCTGCATGGCAGAGCGCAGGGTGGAGGATGAGACCGGCGCTGGTGAAGGGGTGATGGGCGGTAGGGGTACGTGTGATTTGTCCTGCTGCATGTCTATCCTCACCTGGCCTCGCACTTCTGATGGCCGCGTATTAGAACTGTAATCTAGCTGGGTGCCGCTGCCCTCCAGACCTTTCCTGTCATCATGGCGCTGGGGGCTCGCGCCCCGCAGATTGTGGCCTGACGACACAGGGCTGGGAGAGAAGGATTCACAGACCTGAAAGGCCTGGAGGTCGATGGTGGTGCTGTAGTCAAAAACCTGGTTGCCACAGCCCTTCTCTAGTTCACCTTCAAACACCAACGTGCTGTTGAGGTACAGCTTTACATGTCGGGCGCCAATGTCCAGCTCCTAAAAAAGAAACCACTTTCATTTACCTGCACATTTAATTTACAATAATGTTCAAAAGTCTGAACATCACCTGACATTTTGCATACATTTTTGTATTACAAGAAAAAAGAAGAAAAGAGATTTTATGTCTGAGATTTGCACAAAATACTCTCTAAAGTTTCACTTAAAGCCACAAGAAATTCCAGGAATGTATGAGGTATAAGATTAAAAAAAAAAAAAAAAAAAAAAAATGTGAAAAG
>OMKZ01002231.1:20336-33363 GCA_900302535.1 Neoniphon sammara | reverse complement strand
ATTTTAATGGAGACTTTTAGTGTCCCATTTTCCACCTTGACAAAAGTAAAATTCTAAATATAAAAAAAATAAAATAAATAATAAAATAAAATGAATTCTTGTTTTTTTGGCATGAGAATGGTCAAATTTAAAGGTATTGAATTGTGGCTGCATTCCAAAAACGTTTGTTTCAGTATTGGCTTTGAAGAACACAGATGGATCGAATCCCAACCTGTACTGTGAATAATAATGTACTTTATGGCAGTTCAGAGAGTTTGAGGTGATGAAAGATGTTAGCAATGAATTACTGAATTATTTTAGGGAAAATATGGGAAAATGTATACCTTTACCTTTACCACCTCATTGTTAAATTTGAACAATTTTCCCTCAGCTCAGGCCCCAGGCTCAATCCAGCTTGTCACTGTTGTCGTTTCAGTGAATTATGTCTGAATGAGTACAGAGACCCTTGTATCAGGATGTCCTTTATTATTGAAAAGCTCAAAGGATTTTCAGTTGATTTTATTGAGGTTTAGAGTTTACAGCACAGGGTTTTAGCGCAGGGTGTCAGAGATGTTTCAGAAAACACCACTATGTTGATACCCCTGCATCAATTTAGCTGGTCCACGGTGTTAATGCATCAAAACGCAGCGCATTTCAGCTGTGACCTGAGTTTACCCTGCACCACTCAGCCTGTAAATGGAGGCTTTGTGACAGCGAGAGAGTGAGCTGTTTGCTTGTTTGACTTTCTAGTGTACAGTTAAGATTTATTCTGCTGTATTGAATACCACGGTACAATGTCAGCACCCTCGACATACAGTAGTGTAAATGCCTCCTCATGGCAGGCAGAAAGAAAGCTCAATATACCGGAGTTATTTTCATATGGTGACCCATCAGAAACAGGTCTTTTTTAGGTTTTGATGCAATAATACAGTGTGTTTTGGAGGTGTGAATCATATGTCCTCTACTTTCCCCTTGCCCCCTCTAGGCATGCAGCCCCGTCCAGGTATCTGTGGCCTCCCGAAACCCCGGCTCTCAGGGTTGGACCCCCTCCGTCTCTGTCTCCGGCCACAACAGCACTCCAGTGGGTCTTCTGTCTATTTCTGCCCGTCTCGTTATGTATCCGCTTGTCTGTTTGTCTACCTGTTTGTCATTTTCTCTCCCTCAAATTAGCACAGAATCATCAAAGTAAAGAGGATGGCTAGGGAAGGGAACATGATTTTAATAAGCTTTAGTCCTACATTTCTGTACATTTCCATGCATCAGACATTGCTGAAATGATGATTTTTCCATTATAATGAAGCCATTTTGTGAGCATCAGTGGTCACTGTGGAAGGGTAGATAAGTAACACCTACAGATCAGCTAGAATACAATCACTGACTGTTGAGCTAATATGTCTGCCACTTAAAAAATGTCCAAACCATCTATCAGTGTCTGTTTCCCAACTTTGAATGTTGATGTGGACAGAAATAGCGCCTCTATGAATTTTAAATTTTCTGTGGCTCCCTGTCTGCCCGGCCCTTCAGATGGTGAAACCTCGCTGCCGCTCCGTCAGCGTCGGGGAACAGTGGCTCCAGCAGAACAGCGCCTCCAGCAGGCTGCAGACCATGAGTGCATCACCCTCCCGCAGTCACTGCTCCTTCAGGTGAGGCCTCATTCGCCTGCCCGTGGTCTTCAAATCGCTGGAATTGATTTTTGACTTTTTGAATCATTTTTAGCATCCTTTTGTTGCTTTCCAAATCAGGTAATGGATTTGAATCAGCATACATTTCACCTATGTTTTCAGTTTACATAAAATCAAACTCAGTAAGATGTGGTTAAGTACAGCCCTGTTATGGTATGTGTCCAGCAGTTTCCTCCAATGGACTAAGACAGGGTTCCTACTGGCCTTGAAAATCCTGAAAATACAAAGAAATACATACTTTTTGAAAATGAATGGATTTCTTTGAATTTATTTAAAATATAGCATCAAAATTTGCCAATATGCCACAGCTCTATTTTGCATTTCTCCATCCCACTATCAACACTTCATATCGCGAGGACAACCTAGTGGTGGACTTTGATTTTGACCGGCATCTTCTTAGTTTTGAAACATGTCAAGTCTTACCTCAAAACATGCCGGTGTTGAATCCTTGAATTTCATGACACAAGACATTGAAAGTCACTGAAAAGTCCTTAAATTCAATGTCCAAGTGCGTGGTGGAGCACTGTTAAGACTTACAACATTGAGTCTTCAGTCTTAATTGAGTCTTCAGTCTTAATGCCATTTTGTTATGTGGTGATTTATGTCTTACACATTGGCTTTTCTTAGTCATTAGTCGTTATGAACTTAATGTACCATGTTTCGTCTTGTGGGAGTTATGTACTGAATGTATAAAAAATTCGGGACATGTACTCCTTTCATTAAGCACACTGATGAGATGAAAGGCATTAACCCCTATTGATTTCCCTTAATAATTCTATATCAATCATGAAAGTAGAGATGTAGATGTAAGAAGTTAGAGGAGGATTTTTAAGCTTTGAGACGGCTGAGTTTTGGAGTCTTGAAAGGGGCCACAACTCTTTATCAGCAAGATTTATACTTATGCGTTCAGTGGAAATAAATTATATTAAGTACATAAATGAAGTGTAATTGATTGATTGCTTAGTTGAAATAAAGTATATAAATAAAGCCGGACTGATTTTGCTTAACAAAGGTTTATAGTTCACCCAGTCTTTTTATTATTATATCTACTTAATGTATCATCTGCTTTGCTGCCAGTCTGCAGTCAGTGTTATCATTATCACGAGGGCTAGAAAGGGATAAAGGAAAAGATAAAACTTCTCACATCGTCTCTTTGGACTTTATCAGCTTGTTCCCCCTCAGTCTCATTTATATCCAGTGAGATAATCATCTCGCTTCAAAATATATTAAGTGCGCGTGGCAGCGCCGCGTTCTCCCTTCCCGCCCCGCGCCTCATCGCCGGGATTTGTGTGTTTCCTGCAGGAAGGGTCGTGGGGAGGCCAAAAAGTGCCGCAAGGTGTACGGAGTGGAGCACAAGGACCAGTGGTGCACGGCCTGCCGCTGGAAAAAAGCCTGCCAGCGCTTCCCCGACTGAACAGCTGCCTGATGGAGAGAGTGACAGTGAGTGAGAGAGAGAGAGAGAGAGAGAGAGACAGAGTGGTGGATGGATGAGTGATGACAAAGACTGTCCAAAAGAAGATATACGAGGATAAATCAGGGCCTGAGAGCCATTGAGAACAACAACAGCATTGTTTTACTTCATGTTTTTTTATTTTTATTTTGTTTCCTTCCTAAAAGAATGAAATTCAGTTTTATGTATCTTTGTAACTCGACCCCTGAGAACTGAAGTCTGCAATGGTGCTAGTTGTCGACTCACTTTGACCATGTGATGTGCTACAATGCTCTCCTATTCTATCCAAAGGAAATATTACGACCCCTGTACCCCCACTGTGTTAGACTGGCTCTGTTTTTTCTTCCAACCTTATCTTCCAAATGGTTACACGGTGGACATGAATATGACGTACTTCAGTGTTGTGTGCTTTGAGTTGTGTATGAGTATTTTATACCTTTGCTTTTTTTATCGTCTTGTTCTTCCAGCCCATGCCTTGGGCAGATTTCATTAATTTTTATGTTTTTTGGCACTTTGTTGGAATATAAATTCACACAAATAAGCTAAATTTGGTTTGACTCAACCAAGTTCCTTCCATGACATGGATTTCCTTCCTGCCCACGTGTTGGCAACCGACCAGTGTTAATGGTTTTATCTGTAACACTATGGAGTCATGCCTATGGGACTAGAATTAGAAGACTGAGTTTGTAATAGCAATAAAAAAAAAACAGAGGAAATATATTGTCAAACACAAATTAAAAAGCACTGAGAATTTGAGGCGTTTCGGCGTGTTTTTTCTATATGACAGTCCACAAGAGAAATAGCAAACTAGTTTATTGTAGTTTTCTCTATACACATTCTTTATGAAGACTCAGAACAATGATATATGTTATAAATGTGGGTCTGAAATGTACACTGTATTCACAAATTCCATTTTTTTTTGTGTTGGTGTTGAGAGAGAAACATACCACCATACACACATGCACATGCACAGTCAAGCACACACACATGCACACAGTCTCTCTGCAATCACCCCCACTCTCTTATGCATTGTTAGATTACTTAATCAAACACTAATAAGATGCAAAACAATGAATGCCACCCACTAGTGAAAGAAAAATCCTTGATGGTAAAAGAAATTAACATATATATTTTTTCACCTAAGCAGAACTGATCTGTACATTAACATCGACCATAACTCACATGCACAGTTGACTCCCAACTCTGGATGGCCAAACAACCAAATACATAAAGAGGATGGTTTCCAGGATTCATGTTACCCAGACGTCCTGTCCCATCCTACAGTGCAATACACTCTCAGTGATCCTGACAGTTTCCAACTCCATGCACTTGGTCCATTCTGACTGAAGCAACATTAAAGACAAAGGGTTGATGTAGAAGTTGAAGTTTTTGAGGACTGACTATAAGTTTATCCCCATTCCTGAGTTATGCTTTGGTAATGCTTAAAATGACAGCTCCCTCATTTCCATAACTGTAATGTAGTGAGACATCTGGCGAATATAAATTATGAGTATTTATGCATTTTTAGTATTTATGCATAAAATACTAATAAGGAGGGATAAAAGACACTTTTTGTTTTGTTTTTTTAATCTGACCAAACAGTCTGGCCAGTATATATTAAGCCACGGTCAGGTAAGTAATAGGCCTGCTAGGGTAATGATAAATTACCTGTATCTGTATGTCTTGTGCTATGTTCTAATTCCTCTGTAATTGCAGGAAAAGGGAGCTAATCCAAAGCATTACCTAAGCTGTTACTGAGGACATGGCAAAAACTGATCCCAAATTGGTATCTCAACCCATTTTATGAGACTGAGCATTTTTTGTTCAGGTTCATAAAGTTTGTTCCTTAAACACTAGAGGACAGTAGTGTTGTATGGAAGGGAGCATCAGCCCAAGGGAGCCTGCAGACCTGCAGTTTCTCTAGAGAAACTCTTTGTATTAATAACCTCCACTATAGAGCTTTAATGGCCAAACAGAACAAAGAAAGGACAAAGATTTGAATGAACTCATGGGAACAAGGCTCCCATGGGGAGAGATGCGGTTGCAATACGCAGTTTTGGGGGGTTTGGGGTGGGGGCCACCACGGAAAAGTTAAGAAAACCTATTTTATGTCCATTGGACTTAATTAATTAAATTCCTCAAGCAGAAAATTGGATTCCTATACCACAGTTTGAAGCTAAAAATTAACAGTTGTGCTCCAGCAATTCTTCCCTCCAATTATATTTACAATAGATAAAGCCATCTTCCAAGCACAGTGCTGGTCCCGTCCAATTTGCCTCCAATTGTTTTAGCTCTGATTTGTGGTAAGCTCAGCAATTATGATCTAAGCCAAATAAAAATTCTTCTATATGGGTTGTTTCATCCCAAAGCTACATATTGCTCTTTGAAAAGGGGGAAATGTATATAATTATGCAGAAAGTCCATTTCATGAGGGCCAGCGATTACTCTCATAACATGAACTTACATAGTGCAAACAAAACTGCTGAAAACATACAGTAACTCCCATCCACACACATGCTTGAAAGTGCAGTCATCATAATGTTAAGACCTCCAGGATTTGCCTCTAGGCAAAAAACCTGGGGTGAACCAATCTCATTTGGCCCCTCTTATTATACCGACACACAAAAATATTCAATTGCACTTCTCTAATTCTTTTATTTCACAGAAATGGCATGTCAATATGCTTAAGAAAGACATCACGGTCAAAACATTCCTTGTTACTTATAGACACAAAGAGGTGCAGCGAGATGGCATACTGTGTTCTCCATATGACGATGACAACGTCACAGTTCAAACATGAGCGAACTGCTGAAAACATGATTGGCTGAGGTAACTGGGGCAGGATTCTGTGAGAGCAACCCAGCGCAGAAGGAGGGCTTTGGGTTTCACTACAGAAATGCATTACAGTTGGTTTTGCCTCCAAACCCCAGTAGCAGGGACGCTGTTGAACCTCCCGCTGCGACTGCTCCTCATGCCCAGGTACTGCCTAAGCAGCTGGTTGACCCGCTTCTGACTGTTCCATTTGCGGGCAGATTTCCGGATGCCTATGAAGCCGCCGTAGCGCTTTTGCAGGGGCCTCGCCGGCGAGCCAATCAGCTTCCTGTATCCATGGCGACCCCTCAGGAAGCCACCAAAGCGTTTGGATAAATTGATGGCTTCTGAGTCCTCATCCTCTTCCCCCTCTAGCTGGCCGTCCCTCATTGCATCTCTCTCATCCCTCACCTTCTCTTCGTCCTCTAGACTGAGATCCAGACCCTGCAGGCCCTCCCCCTCCTCAGCGGATCCCAGCAGTGATGAGTCATACTGGGCACTGCGCTGCTTGAAAGATCCCTCACTCTGGCCCCTGTCCTGGAGCCGCTCCGCTGCAGCAGATAGCAGCAGTGCACCGTCAGAGTCCAGGTCAAAAGAAGTCAGCTCCAGCTGCTCCCCTGTTCTCTTGGACAGAGGGTCTCCCTCAGTGAGTGAAGGATATTGTGAAAGCTTGACAGCCCGTTTGCACACCTCCCAGGTGAGGGAGGAGGACACATGACCCTCACACTCCAGCAGACACACCTGCAGAGGGAGAGGAGAGAGAGAGGGGTGTTAATCTTGTAGCAAATATGTCAAATCAGTCTGCTGTGAGAGAGCCTCCATGACAAAACATCATGTGGCTTTCCAATATGTTTTTTTAAATTGCTGTGAGATAACTGACAGTAAATCCTATAGTGTGTATTGACTTTTGGTGATGCTGAAGCTGCCTGTTTCTATTAGTGCCACAGGAAATTGTTCAAACATTGTAGTTTCTAGTGTCAGTAAGGAAAAAGTGAGCAGCCAACAAGAGCTCCCACAAAAACAGCTGACTTTAAAGCACTCAGGTACGCAACACGTTTCGACCTTGTGTCTTCAAGGTCAAAACACATGACGTGTCGGAGTGCTTTTCTTAGATTACACTCAAGGTAATTACACTCCTGTTTAGTTTCTAGTGGCAGTCATGTTAGCGAAATCTTGTTCAGTGACTATTGCTAGGTAAGGACAGCTGAACCTCTTCCACGTAATTTGCTAGTGGAAGACATGAACACATATCTGTGGCCGACATTAGTTTCAAACAGACAGCAACGTGGTTTCCATGGTGCAACTTTGAAGCCCTTTTATCTTGAGTAGAAAAGGAATGATTCGCACCCACTAAAAAAGACACTACAATACAGTCCATGAAGCAGTAGCATAAAGAAAAGAGGAAGCACTACAGTGTCCATACAGACAGGTACAGATGCTTCTATACTGTACTGCATCATACAATCAAGCAATCAACATGCTATCATGTTCTGTGGAATGTATAAAAATGATGAGCAGGCCCAGTTCATCACCTTTATCCTATGATGTATCATTTCTATACTGATGGGAGTGGTTTTTCCAGGATGACCACACCCCCATTCGTAGAGCATGAGGGCTAACTGAGTGGTTTGATGAGTACGAAAATGATGTAAATCATATGCTATGGCCTTTGTAGTCACAAGATCTCAACCTATTTGAACACCTATGGGAGATTTTGGACCGACATGTTGAACGGCGCTCTCCACCTCCATCATCAAAACACCAAATGAAGGAAGATCTTTTGGAAGAATGGTGTTCATCCTTCCAGTAGAGTTCAGAGAATTGTAGAAAATATGCCGAAGACCATGAACGTGTTCTGGAGGCTCATGGTGGCCCAACACCCTACTAAGACACTTTCTGTTGGTTTTTCCTTTCATTTGTCACCCGTCTGTAGCTACAAGTACAGCTCAACTGATACAATGGACACAATCTCTGGCAGCCATATTGGATGTTGCAATCAGATTGGATGGCAGATCAGCTTTTAAGCTAGCAAAGCCTATCTGACCAGCTAACTATTACTGTATTATACACACGTCTGATTTGCCCATTAGTTTATAGTGGCCATTAAGTTAGCATTAAAATTGCTAGAAGTTGCATGTTAAGGCTAACATCAACAGACCTTTATCACAGCAGCCATTTTGACATGAAATAGCAGGTAAACACAGGTGTTTCTAATGACAATTAGAAACACCAGATAGGATTCTTGTTCCCAGTTGGAGCTGCCCCTGGAAATGTCCCCTTCTTTACTGGCATTTAGTAGCTTACATTTCATTATACATTGCTGAAGCTTTGGTCAGTCAATATATGAAGGCCATTTTGTAATATGAATGGAAATGCCCTTGCACACTCTTCAGGATTTCCCGCCCAAGCAGCTGTGGGTTGCTCAAACCCCGCCCATTTGGCCACCGGTCCTTCAAACTCCACCCAGGCAGCTGTGTATCCATCTCAGCTGGGCTCTGCAGCTCTGCAGAAATCCACTGTTTCTAATGGAGGCTCCCTTGTATCTACACTTCAGACTGACTGGAAAGGATAGATCTGTCTGGCTCTCTGGACAGGGTTAATTATGCAGGACAACGCTGGTAATCTAGTATACTGGACATCGGGGATTTCAATGCAATCTGGACAAATTATTGCCAATGTATTATTTTATTTCTCCCATAAATTATTACAGTAAGGTGGCATATTATTTATGTCAGATTCTGGATTATGTCCACTATGTTAAGCATCATAGTAAAATCTGATCACCTTAAAAGTGCACTATGCAAAATTACCAAGGCTTGATTGAAGTGAGGACCCTTTAGAATCAACTGACAAAAAGTGAGCTAATCTGATGATGTATATTCAACCATCCATGTAGATTCAGCCATCAAATTACATGTTTACTCCACATTTTGAAGTCAGTTGAATATAAAGGGTCTCACTTCACCCATGGGCAATATAGTGCACTTTTAACTTACAACATTAATGAACTGACCCTGAACTCACCCTGACCCAAACCACAATTTTCTTCCTTATTACCTCCACTAACAGTGCTGGACCAGGATTTAGTTTTCACCTCTTTGAACCCTGACAACTGCATACTGTTGGCGGATGTATGCACTGTACAAAGTGCCATCTAGTGTTATTATTTGAGCATTGCCAGTTCTCAATTAGATGTCCATAATGACAACAGATGTGACTGCTAGGAGATTTGAGATGCAACTGCAAAATCTCTTTAGTACAACATGTAAAATATAAAAGATAAAATTAGTGTATGGATATTAACTGTGCAATGATTTGAAGCAGTGTGTTAATAATGCAAATGTAATTAAGATGATGAAATTATTTCACTTAGGTTCAAAAAATGTGCATGTGTGTAGTACAGTGATAGGCTACTCATTGATTAACCAATGAGGATAGAATCTCTAAAGGAACTTTGTGGTAAAGACGCTAATACATGACAGACATAAAACTTGCACAATATAAACTCCTTAGACTGGTTTTGGGAAAGATCCAGACCCCTATCAAACCACCCCAAGAAAACAAATGAAAGTCAAAATTCACCTGCGCTGTGCCTTTTATTTTCACTTGTTTTCCAAGACTGTCATTACTGCAAAACTCACTGCCAGAGCCAGGCTGTGACCTGGATGCTCAGGGTGTTGTGGGATTTAATGGGTCTTGTTCCTGCTGTGTTCAGCGTATGTGAAACGTTTTGTGCCAGTAGATGTCTATCATCTGTTAAAGGTGACATCTACTCCAACACAATGATTGACAGCACAAAATTGAAACAAATTGCTCCTACAGTTTGAAGGACAGCAGGTAAATGAAGTCTTCTGTCAACATAATGAAGACTGATATTTTCAAATCAGTTCCTCTAAATTTTTGAGATACTGAATAATGAACTTCTGGCAATGATATATTTCCCTAAAATGGATATAAAGTGTTTGGAAATGAAGTGTTCATAAACAGACTTGGCACTGCTGAGTCAATGTGCACTTTTAATGACCTTCCTATACAGACCTTGGCATGTCATCGTCTCACCAGACAGTAATGCATCTTGCCATAACACTCTTAATAGAACTGCCATATGAGTTTATCATTATGAAGGCTAAGGAATTTGGAAAAAGTAAAAGAGTGTAGAGCCAGGAAAGTGCTGCAAAGAGGTGAATCCATGATGGTGTTGTCATGCATTTACTTTGTTCATCTCCCTCCTAAAAGGTACATTTTAGCACCATAACAACATGTTTGGTGATCACTAGTCAATACATAGAAACAGCTTTACTCTAAATGAGAATTATTTTGCCCTAAATACATAGCCTGTTGACCCCTGTTTACATAAATTTAGGCCTGAAGTTAGCTTCCATACCCTAAAAAACACATGAAGCATGAGGTTTTCCCAAAAGAGCGCAAATATACATCAAAATAGCACCAACGCAGTCTAAGCCGGTTCTATATTGATACTTGAATGCATCCACAACTCTCTTAAGCTCCAGAATCCTGTGAGTTAAAATTCAGTTTGAGGTAAGAAGCAAATCCCATTTACCCATCACATCTCACTCAAACGAGATAAATTGCATTGTTATCGGGAAACCTGCTCGCATCAAAGGAATGGGAGAAGAGGGAGTTCTGCCGTGAATCTATCAACGGAAATTAATTATCCATTGTAAATGAAATGAGCACACCAGGGGATTCTCCACGTCAGATCAATGGAGCAATCTGAGGAGTTTATGAGCAAGAGGTCTTGTGTGAATGTGTGTGTGGTTGTGGGTGTGGGTGTGTGTGTGTGTGTGTGTGTGTGTGTGTGTGTGTGTGTGTGTGTGTGCGCGCGTGCATGCATGTGTGTACTTGTATTTCTGCAGTTGTGAGGACCAAGTATCTTCACAAGAATAGAGAGGTTACAAAAATCCCCCCAAAAGAGGACATTTTAACTGTCCCCACTTATTTCAAGGCGCTAAATTAAACCCATGAATTAAACCAGGCTGTAATCTTAAGGTTTAAAGAATAATTTTATTGAAGCTAGACCTCATTAAAACACTGTCTAGTGTCATTTAGAATTACACACCGCTCAACTTCACCGATCGCTATAGTACTGACAAACTTGCCACTGTGCTGCATCTTCTCCATGGGGCAATCATTTAAATCTTCAAAAACCACGACAGATCTTTTTGAAAGCATTTGCTAGTGTTACCTATACAGTATCTTATTTCCAATGTAAATGAACTCAGACACAAAATGTAGGAGCACAGCTATTGCGGTGTAGCTACAAGAATAAATTTGCCAAAGTTCAAAATAATCCCATTACAACCTATGACATATGATTTATGTGAGGTGATTTTTTTCCATATAGCATATAGTATAAATGTACATCTGACTGTAATGTGAGCTTCCCATTTTCAAAAAGGAGACCTATCATGGTTTTTGAGGCTGTCAGACTGTGCTGAAGCCCAGTGAGAAGATGCAGCACAGTGGTAAGTTACTAATGCTAAAACTATTGTGAATTTGTACTGTATGATTCTGAATGATGCCATAAAACTTTTTAATGAGGTCTACATTCAACAAAATCAAACCTTTTCTTTAAAAGTCAGAATTAGACTGAGAATCAGAGTATTTGAAATTGAATTCATTTAAGGTAAGGCTGGCTTTACGTGGTGCAACTGAAATGCAACTTCAGTTCCATGCAACTTGGAGTTCCAGACGAACCATCCGATGAAAATTATAAATTCGGTTTGCATCATGATTTGGAATAGTCCGTATGGGTTTCTTAACATAGCAACAGTAAAAGTTTAATTTGCAACCTGCGACTAATTGCATGGAAGTTGCATTGTGTGAAGCCAGCCTAAGAGTTAAGATCAGGCATGGAGTTTATAGAGTCAGGGATTAGGGATTAGCGAATGAATGTAGTCAATGGAAGGTTTTAACAAGTATTACAAACCTCTGTGTGACTCGGTGCACATGTGTGTATGTGTATGTGTGTGCATGAGTGTGTGTAGGTATGTGCGTGCTCCCTCATGAATGCATCTGTGGCTTCCACCTTTGTAACATAAACCTGTGGTCTCATGCCCTCTCTCAAGCTGGAGTGGGAAACAATGGAATTGCTCAGTGGATTCCATCTGTGCCTCAATGGGATGCCGGCTAACACAATGAGAAGCTGATAAAATGTGTCAGTCACCGTTGCGAGCCTGGGCTGATGATACTGAGCAGCAGTCAATTACATAGTTCTATTACCACTTCCAAAAAGGTCCCAGCTGTCTTTCTCTGCATCATTATCAGCTAAATTAGCCATCCCACCGCTATTCACAGACGCCCACAAACTATTTTTACACGGTGACGTGTCTCAGACTGTTTGGAAATTAGTTTCTGTGCTGTGCTGAACTTTAGTCAAGTTCGGAGAGCGTTCACCTTCTCTCATTGCAGCTGCCAGTATTTCATGTTGGCACGTAGCATTGTACACATAGGTCCAAATTTACTATTAGCATATAACATTAAAAAATTTTAATGTTATAAGTCAGCCTTAAGACTATTATTGGTGCAGGATAATCTTCATGACGACTCAAGGGTTATGTCATTTTGCACATGCTAAATTTTTTTGCACATATTAAAGGCACCATAGTGTACTAACATATGCAAATAGTCCCCACCACACACACACACACACAAACCGTTTTGGAGTGAAAACCTTGTATCACCAAAATGCCACCTGTTCAGTAACGCAGAAAAATAACCTTATTCTTAGTTTGGCCACAATGTATCTTCATACTAAATTCAAGGGTTTCATCAGACCAAGGCTTGTAAAATTTTATCAGCCCCTAAAGGAACATGTAATCCTTCAACTTAAGTTAAAGGGCAAAAATCACATGTCCTCCCACCCCCACATACATACATGTACACACGCAAACACGCGACACAGTGCCACCACACAAACTGTACACAAGGCATTACAGAGATACTATAAAGAGTGATTGATAAAAATAATAAGTTATGCAGGAAATCAAACACACCTCAGGGTGCTAGAGGCTTGCCACAGCCCCCCACCCCACCACCACCACCACCACCACTATACACACACACACACACACACACACACAAA
>OMKZ01002231.1:9604-20232 GCA_900302535.1 Neoniphon sammara | reverse complement strand
ACACACTCCCCCTGACAGTCACCACGCACAGGAGTGAAAAGACATGCCAGCAGCACCACCAGGCACCAGAGTGGAGTCTTCATAGCTCAGCACAGCCAGACAGGCAAGTAAGAGGCACAAGGAACAGGCAGGAGCCAAGCAGGCAGAAGAAGCTGGGAGAATGGGGAGTGACAGCTGCAGGATCTGGGTTGTACAGAAATAAAGCCAAGTATCTGGGTCTAACCTAAAAGGAGAAAACAGACATAAAGACAGGGAAATTGAGTAAATGCCCATTTTTAGAGATTATTGGCTGAAGGTTTAAGCGGTCAGTCAAAGCATTGGTGATGGAAGAGTGGGAGATAGATGTTGTGGGAGGGATGCAGACAGCGCAACCTGAAGCAGGAAATAACAGGGGAACAAGCAGAGGAAATGTATATATTCTAATTGATAGGGACCATAAACTGCAGGCTGGAGGTTTGATGGTGGAACAGCAATGGAAATTGTTTGACATATCGACAATTGTTTGTTTTCAATCACGCAGGGTGGCTTAGTGGTGTATTATAGCATGAAAGTAAAAATCAGAGAGAGAATGTGCAAAAGTTAGTAGAGAAAGATGAAGTGGTGGTGAATCATTTAGGGCTGTGGAGTAGTTGCCGAACATGGAAATGGCACTTGTGGGAGGATGCAGTAATGTGTGTTCAACTTGATGGGAGATAGGATAAAGGGAGTAGGAGATATAACTAGCTACCTGCCACAAAGATGGATGAGGGCCAAAAAAGTAGGAATGTAGGGTCTAATTGGAGTTAGAGATATGGATGAACAGGGGGTTAGAGGGTGGTTGTGTGACAGTGTTAAATAAGGGGACCACTAAGGACGTAGTGCCTGGTACAGGATGTTTGTTCAATTTGAGAGGAAATACAAAAGTGGGCAAAGAAGAGAAAATGTTCACTCTTCAATATTGCTAAAATATCTAAAATCCATGTATATATAAAAAAAACACCATATAGTGTGTAGTATCTAGAAGGATAGATAAATGTAGAGGGATCCAGGAAGAAGAGTACTGAATTGAAATGTGCTCTAAAAGCCAATGTCTGCACAGCCAAGTTATGTTCTTCTACTGCTCTCTATGCCCTTTTTCTTATCTGTGCTTGTATGTTTATTTTTTATTTTTTATTTTATTTATTTATTTATTGGAATAAAACATATATTCAGCTCCAATCAACTGGAGTATCTGCGCTAGAGACTAGAGGTGAAGGTGAATGACAAATGTTGATTGAAGGTAAGTATGAAAGGGGTGGTTGAAATGCTGAGCATGCCTGGCTCCAGCTGGCCCAAGCAGTAACACCTTGATTGGACTTCAATCAAGAGCATGGTGCTTGTCTCCTTACACCACTCCTTGACCCCTGTCCTTTCATTCACGACTGTATGTCATCTAATGACAGAGAAATACCACAAAAACTGCTGCTCAGATCATCCTAGATTGCTTCTCTTCATAGATTGCTGTCTCACAAGAAACATTTGATATTATCCCTGCCGATTGATTAATGAAGACCATTGCATATTTAGCAAAAGTTACCTGTGGTACACCGCAGGGGTCTATTCTGGGTCCAGTACTTTTTTTCCAGATATATGCTACAATTAGATTATGTAATTTACAAACATTATAATAGCTTTCCCTTATAAATATGTTAGCTGTACCTCTCTATAAGCCCAAGTGATACGATACTTCAGTACATGTTACTAATAGTTTTCTGTATTTACTTTAATTTAAATTTTGAATGCAAGAATTTTACCGAAGTATTTTGCACAAGCTTGAACGTACCATAGAGGTAGGGGATGAGTAAAGAAGCAAGTGGTAGAACTCACAGTTACTTACATCAGCGTCAGCACAGCACTCCCATGGTAATGACATTGTATCGATGAGAGTAAATGAAAATCTTTAAGAATGTGCAGTGTGAGTGTCATATTGATGTGCCCACTGAGGAGAAAATAAATAAATAAAAATAGCTCCCTGTGAACATTGCCACTTTACCACATTGTCAGCCTTAGCCAATAGCGCATGAAACAGGTCATGTGTGACTCAGGCCCACTTGGGGATATATAAATGGCTTTATAGGAAATCATTACAGGGACCTGTTTGTTTGCCTTGCTGAAATGTTTTGTACAATGATCATTTGAGATCCTGCTGACTAAGCCCATTTCATATTGTTATGTTCTCCCTTAAGTGGCCCTTACAAGTGAACTGAATAAATAATGAGATCAACAGCATGAAAATGATGGGATGTGTTCTTGTGGCCTTTAATACTGGGCCAAAGGCTTAGTATTAAATTGATCAAAATACCAGGGTGCATTAATAACAACGGACAACATTTTGAACCTTTGTGTGCTCCTTGTTAGCCACAAATGATGAGCAATGAGGTTGTGTCCTTTGTCATGTGCTGTTTGAAGAGTTTGACTAAGCAAACAAGCACATGACTAGATCAGCGGATGTCCAGTTGTTTATCTCGACACAGTCAGGTTCAGATTAGCACATTCTGCTTCAGCCATCAAAAAGCAGTATCACATCTTCTCATGTACATGTCAGCCTTCCACATAAATCCTCATCATCTTTTCAAGCATTTTTTTTGTCCTACTGGTTAGAGAGTCTGTCACATAACAGAAAGTTAACATAAATCAACAGTGTCTAACAAGACAGTGAGTCTCTATCTGCTCCCTGACTCTAATTCACATTTACAGAATGTCATTTAAATTCCCAAATGTGAAAAGGATCATGACACATCATCTACATGAAGTTGTTTAGCTGTTTCTACTTTACATGCACATTTATACGCAAATTTACTACATCAAGAGCACATGTACAAAATTGAGCTCATGCTTATAATAATATAAAAGCTGCGTATTGAAGCTGCATATAGAAGCTTATATAAGTACTTTGAATCTCTCAGGCCATCATTGGTGCTACTTTTCTTTATTTTCTGCTACTTTTCTGTAATGTTGTACATATGACAGATATTATTCCAACATGTTATATATCCATGCATAATCCATCCATAATACAAAAAAATCCACCTGATATGATTCTGTGCAAAGTCATATAGAACTAAATAAAGATGCAACCTTTAATTTAATGAAGAACCCAGAAGTCTGTTCTCCCTTCATGTAATGCCATTGAAATTAATTTTTAAACAAGAAGAGGATTGTGGTTGCTGTGCAAAATAGTACATAGTACTTAGTTCTATACAAATTTTGCATATTTGTATTGATAAGATACTGCTTATTACAGAAGAAAATCAACTTGTAATTTTTTTTTGGGTAGGGAGGGACAGTGTGACAGTGGCCCAAGGCCTGATTCAAACTCAAGACACCATGTTTACATGGTACACACATTAGCTCACTGAGGAACCATGCAGGATACCTTAATGATTTTTACCATAAAGTGATGGATTTTGATAATACTCAGGTACAGAGGAAGAGTGAAAGTGAAGAACTGCACAGAGTTTGGTTCTTCAAAACTGACCACTTTGTAGTAAAAACACAGAAAGCTCTGTCATCATTGCAAAATAAGAAAATGATTAGATTGCTGATTTGGTGTAAAATGGTCATTCATTTACAAATGATTCTTCATACTTAATGGGAATATTGTAATCTGATAACAAAAATGGTAACTGGTTTTACAGTTACACAGTTACTGTAACATACATAGTTGCTGTAAATGGTTCACTGACAAATGCTACAATATGATATCCGGGTGTTGCACTGCCATCGCAGTTGAGTTCCATTAATTGTGACAATAACTAGAGATTCAAAAATCATTTTTTGCAGTTTTCTCAAAAACGGCTCATCCAAACAACTTCACACTCGACACTTCCTTGGAGCCTCAGCAATACGCCCGCCAAGTGAGAAGTTGATCGGATAAACGGTTGTCGAGAAAATTGAAGGACAGACATACATACAGACAGGCAGAGAGAGATTCCTCCATTTATAGTTAGATCAAGTTCATACATTTTCCAGTGAAGATTATACTGAAACATGTAATCAGTACTGGTTTACATCTTGAAATTAACCTTCCAGCCCTGGTTTTCTTACTTTTTTTGGCATGCATGGAATACCACATGGGCATACCCAGACACCTAAGAAACTGTAAAATTCATGATTTTTTCGTATCTCAATAAGTTCAAACTTAATATGATGTTTGGAGCAATGAACCTCTATATTACTCTTTTATATTGCCAGTGATCCTTTTTAGCCTCCCCTGCACATAAATTTGCATACTATTTCAGCTATCTTCAGTATTGAGTATAGTTTGCATAATCTATCTGTCAGGGCAGGCTGGCACTTGGCTGGGCAGGGCAGGAGCTTCAAGGGTCATTAATATACAATAGGTCATTCTTAAGTGTGGAGAGATGGATGGCATGAAGATGTGATGTGTGACATCGCAAGGACAAAGTAGTGATTTCTGGGAAGGGAAGCCCCTACAGGCTACGCTTTTCCCACGGCACCAAAGGCAGCGTAATCTATCCGTGAGCCTGCGAACTCATTACAGTAAGAGCCTCATTTCATGATAGATATCCACCATTTGCGAAAAGAAAATGACACCTGTTCCAACTTAATGAATGCTGGCACGAAAGCAAAACTCAAAGTGGAAAGTAAAGAAAGTTGTAAAATCCTTGTAATGTTACTTGCCTATTTCCATTTTAGGGAAATGCATGTTTATATTTCACAACAAATATCCTGCTTTACTCATTGCTAATTTCTTAAATGCTCATTTTTGGTTATTTGACGATGTGGCATGCACCTGTCAATCAAAGGCTCGGCCCCCATTCAGTCCAACGCCCGATAACTGATTGTCTGGAGTGAGTCAGGGACGGTTTTGATGAAGCTACAAGTTATAAGTTAACATGAATTAACTCTAAATGATTTTTTCAATTTATTAGACATGTTCTTTTGTTAGTTGATGTTTTGCATTTCATTATTTGGTGTGCGTAGACCTGTTTGTTCCCTGACGGCTTGCTTTTCATTGTGAAGTGTGAATATTTGTTACTTGATGTAAGCATTCATTGTTTGCTGCGGTCATTTGCTATGTATAAATTGTGTCTCTTTTGATCAGTCGACGTGATGGTCTTTTGTTGGATTCTGGCACAGGAAACGTTCCATAGGTAACGGTGATATAAATTAGCACTGGTGGCTTTAATGAAGAGCGGAGAGGGGGCAGAGGTGTCATGAATGTGTGTGTGTGAAGGAAAAAAAACGCTGCGTGCCCGTCTCCAACAAAGCTCTGACTCACTCTATCTCATCCATTAGTCGCTTGAATGAAGATGAAATGCACCAAGGGGGTCTGCTAATGCATAGATAACCTAGAGGTCCTTCTCTCACTGTTTCTTCTTCACTCTCTCTCTCTCTCTCTCTCTCTCTCTCTCTCTCTCTCTCACATCCACTTCCCCAGTCTCGCTGCTCGGTTTTTATCTCAACACTCTTCCTTCTTTCATTCCTCTTCCCACTCCCTCTCCCACTCTGTGAAGTATGGGTGATATCTTTTTACCTTTGAAGGATAAGGGCATTATATCGCTGAGGTTTCCTGTCACTTACAGCTGCATGTAGCTCTTTACTCTTCTTTATTAAGGCCAAGCTGAACATTAATATGAAATAGGTCATTCTTAAGTCTGGAAAGATGGATGGAATGAAGATGTGTTCATTTTGATGGGAGGGGATATGATTAAAGTTCCTATTTCACCTATTAAATATCATGGGTCATTAATGCTTCTTGATTAATTCTTTACAACTCGAAGAGATTACTGAGTGTTTTATCACCTAAAAGTCAATAATCGTGTGATCAAAATGTGTTGAACTGAGATAATGGGCCAATAAAGTGCAATTTAGTGTGTGGATAGAATGTGCAGAAAGACAAAGGCAGGTCTTGTGATATGATTTCAGAATTCAGTCTTTTTCATATTTGATTCTGACACATTTCTCTTCATTCTTGGGAACAGAAAATGAATCCGTACAGTCAGTATGAAAGACTTTTGTCATTCATGAGCTGGACAACCATGTTGGTGTCCTTTCTGTGTAACTCCCTTGGCTCAGTCATATGACAACAATTCATGGTATCCTCTATCAACAATATTTTCTTTCACTCACAGCACACTGGCATACATGGCAGTTTATTTTATTTTATTTTATTTTACCATGTTAGGTCTCATTGACATTAAGAATCTTTCTCAAGGGAAACTTTGCCAAGTGAACAGCATCAACACAAACAAAAACCCTGCAGATGAACAACATATGACAATGATTATAGATGGAGCACATATAAAATCCCATAGAACAAGGAGCAAGGTGTAAAAATACAATTATTCAATAACTTCAAAGAGAGATCAAAGTAAAATCTTAAAGCTCACTTAACCGGAATCCAACCAGCACAGCAGGGTCAAAAATGACTTAAAAATTGACTAAATAAAGCAAATGATGGTTCCTCTGCCACAAAATCCTTCTTAAAAGGGAGCAGCTCTTCCAACTTTAAATCATTTTGTATTGTTTTTCTTAAAGTGAGATCAAAATGCATGATGACAGTTTTCACTGATTCAGTTTTGATCTAAAAGACAGATTATCTTGGATTATTAACAAACTAGGATTAGGATGAACTCATTGGTCATTCAGTGTCACAGGTTGTCCTGGATCAGTGGGCTATGGGGTACAATGCAGCCTACAGCCGTGATGAACTTGCAGGATTATGGGATAAAATCAGGAGGACTGCATGGCTATGGTCTAATCCAATGTACCGTGTCTGGGAAAGTCACGTCTAACAGTAACAAGTTACTTTACTTTGTTGTTCCTTTTACAAAGGTAACTGAATATGGTACAAATTCACACATAATCAAAATCTGAGTACTCTAACATATTACAATGCACAAAGTTAGAAAGTTAGAGACTAATGTATTACCCCCAACAAATGTAAAAAAAAAAAATACTGAGCCATTAGCACTACTACTGCAATTGCCACTAATGAAACAAACAGAATTGCAAAGCACTATTAACCTTTTGTGAGTTGTGCTGAAGTGTTTGCAGTTATGCCTCCAAAGCTATTGAGACCAAACCAGACTCACTGAAATACAGTATATTGCTGCCCATGATGTGGTGACTCATCAGGCCTGCCTCTCGACCCCAGATATCCTTCACAGGTACTGACTGCCTCTGCTAAAATGATATGCAATAAACTAATTTAAAGCTCCACAATGTTGTTGTTTTCAGAGTACTTTTGGGTTAATCTTTTGCAAAACTGCATGTACAGATTTTTTTCCAGTTTCACACACTATAATTCAAACAATATTCCTATCATCTATAATGTTTCTTCCCCATCAAAGTATTTTTTATGTGCATCCCTTACCATTTTTTAAATGTCTGCCCTTGCCAATCCCCCAAAAATCCCCAAAGTCAGTCACAGAAGTCTATGAAATTCAGCATCAAAATCAGCATCAAAAATCGCTCTGATTACAGATCTAGTCCTGTCATAACACTGATAACAAGCCACTTTTCCAAAAACCTTCATTTTGCGGGGGATTTACGCACGGAGTCATGGGATCATCTGTCACAAGCAAATAAATCCAGCCTGTCGGAGCGGAGATAAACAGTGCGTGACTCAGTGGAGAGGTACGCACCCTCCCTCCTCGGCCACAAGACGGTGTGCTTGCAGTTGTGCCCTTCCTCGCAGGGAAGAATTTGAAATGGCTAATCTCAGAGAATGTGTTTAATCCGATTTAGATGTGTCTGCCATCTCGCTCCCCTCGCTCTCTGGACCTACAGCTATACCTGATTTGATCACCGGGCGGTAAATGGCAGGCCGCTGTGCGCCTGTTTTCATGACTGTATCAATTGCCTGTCCCATTATTGCATGAGCCCACCGAGCTGTCATCTGGGCCCAGTCATTGTCACTCAGCAGCCGAATGCCAAAGTGACAGATTATGAGGATCATCGGGGGGTAAAACAGTCAAGGTTAGGTGGAAGAGTAAAGGGCACTGAGGTTATGATGATACGTGCAAGTAAACTTTAAGATAGAGTTTGATTCCTTCTCTCTGTTTCTCTATCTTTTTATGCATCTTTATTGCTTTTTTGCACTCTATTCCTGCTGTTGAACAACCACTGTGTCTTAATCACGTGTTTTCTTTGTTCTCTTTAATTCCTCCTATCTTATGTAGATCATAACACCCCCTCACATGCACACAAATTAAGTGGAAACATGATAAACCACCAGCATTTGCTCTAGTCGGATGTATCGGGTAGATCAAAACGCTCCACAAATGAAGTGGAGACATGATAGTCTTAATGCTCATATTTGCTCTCTTTCAAGGCACTATCATATCAGATCAACTGAGCATGTTATTACTGTTGTTTTCATCCGTTGGGGAACGCATTTACGTCTCGGGGCAGACGTTCAAATAGGTGTTTGTACCTTCCCAGGATTATGATATGCCTCTCATAGGGAGCGCTTAGCAAATCGCATTAACTGTCACCCCATTCAGTCTCCATGAGGCTGATTTAATAGCACAAAATAATATCATTCTGTTGGTTAATGGCACACCAGGAGAGATGTAAAGCAAATACACTGTAGAAGCACGGCCAGTTGCACTGATAAACTGTCACACAGACTGCAGTGGCTGATACAGGATTAGTTATATGTATTTAATGACTCTATTGGAAATAAGCATATTGAAAGAAAAAGAGTACATAATATGTTATCGCCTTTTCTGTATAGATATAGGAATGTTTCATGACCCTGAGGCTAAGCCAAACCGCTGATGCATTGCTAAAAGGCTGATCAAATTTAAAAAAGAAACACTTGTCAATGGCAAATCAGCTGTTGACTTGTAGAAAACAAAGGTTTTGGCAGAGCAGTGGGGATACACTCTTGATGATGCACCAGCAGCCCAGACTGGAGCTGCTGCTGCTGCTGCTGCCTGCAGAGTCTGCAGTGTGTTACGAAGCTGACATGGTGTCATCGCTGATCTGGTTTCTGTTAAACTGCGTTGACACCTGCACAAATCCATTGGACATGGAGCCAGGGGAAGGCAATCTACCACAGCCAGACAGGCCGCCTATTTTTTACCAAGATGAAGACAGTGAAACTGAGTAAAAGGGATGAAATGTGAAATAATTCAATTTGCATGGGGGCAACAGACATGGGAATAGTGTATGTGGTAACCTTGCTGTTCTTATTCCTCGTTAAGTCTTTCTCTCTGAATCATTATCTGATCAAAGGCAAGACACTGGTGAGACTTGTATGTGTAAAACATTACAAGCATTTACAAATTAATACCGACAGAGAGGCCAAAAATCCTGTAAACTGTGTAATCACTTCAATCTTGGCGTAGGCAGCAGAAATGCTAAAAGCTCCTGCAGCTGATTAAAGAATGTTTTTGATGTATTTACAAAGAGACCGACCTCTTTTTTCTTTTTCTTTTCTTCTTTTTTTTTTTTACAAAATGAATAAATGCATTGCCAACTGAAATATCTGAAATTCTTTGTGCATAACATGGCGTATGATTAGCTTTGAATTATATCTAAATTGATAGATTTAGGAGAATCAGTAATACATTTAGAAAAATGAGACTTTTGTTTTCATGGACTTGTCAGGTATCTATTTTAAGGGTTCTACTAGCACAACCAAACCCATAAAGGCTGGCTTTGCAAGTTCTACACTTTCACATGAAATGAAAAGGAAGAATCATACCTCAGTGAATGCCATGAACTGCTTGACTCTAATACATTCACAGTAGCTCTGATATTGCACCAGAGATTTACCCCCAAAAGACTGCATCAGACCTAGTCAAACTGTGCTGGAATAAACTTACGAATAAACCTAGTTCATTCTCCATTAAAACGTTTCCTTAATGTTGAATCATTATCTGCCAGTGGCACGTTAATTACTCATTTTCTCCCTTATCTGCAATAACTTTCTCTTTTCTGATAATGAGAAAATATTATGTACATTCATTACTATTATCATTATTATTATCACTCACTTAGCATAATATCCGTACTCAGCTGATGCCGTTATTGAGCTTTCTCCTTCTTTGCCTTGTCAGTCTGACACATTGGAGCTGGTCTGAGACGCATAAAATGTCGTTTATACAAGTTTCGTTAAAGTTTTATTCTTATTGCTTAAAATCTTTCAACATCAATAAAAGGACCAAATCATAAATTAGCTTCTCTGAACATGCCGTAGTGTACAGTTCATTGACATTTATCGTTTTTAGCCAGTGACCCATAGTGTTTTAATATACTCAGCTTAACAGTTATGGAGGATGGAAATGAAACCTCTCCGTTCTTCTTTCAGGTTGTTAATTGATTTTCCCCTTCTGGAAAAAGCTTTTAAAATGTTTTTTTTTTTTTCATACAACAGTATTTTACTGTATATGCAATTAATGTGGCATACAACCAATGCAACTACACCTCCCACTACACCTTAGTCAATTTCAAAATGCATCTGAATGTTCACTATTCTCCAATCTCAGCACAATCTTAATCTTACTTCATTAACAAGGACTTTGTTCTTGTTAATTAAGTAGTGATCAGGTGTGTTGATCCTGCTGATGGTAACAGTAGTGCTACCAGTGCCACAGGGAGACATACAGAGGTAATGGGGAGGGTGGACGGGG
>OMKZ01002224.1:11919-22877 GCA_900302535.1 Neoniphon sammara | reverse complement strand
ACACACACACACACACACACACACACACACACACACACACACACACACACACACCACCCTCCCCTTCCCCCCAATCCCTCAAACACACACACATACATACAGCCTAAATTGACCTTCAGCCATCCATACTCCAGCTCCAGCACCTCCTCACAGCCGGCCCAGAGAATGACCCTAAGCAGGGAAGACAGCTGAATCCTGCGGCTAGGCGGCACACAGCGCCACTACTGGGTGAACGTTACCATCAGGGTCACAACTGCAGTCATATCAGAGGATAACCTTAACCAGTCACAACAGCTGTGTCTGCTGTGGTTGCAGAGAATGATTTCTTTTATGCACCAGGCACTATGATAATGTGTCTTTGTTGTTTTAGGAGCATCACAGTAAAAAGCTACACCTCTGTGATTGTTAGAGATAGGTTTCATATGAGTCTTTGGGTTTACAGAATATTTATTATGATAATATGTTCATACAAACTAGATTCTGTGGTTTCTGCTATAGGACCTTGCAACAGGATCTCTCTTATTTTGTTTTGATAGTGGCAGAAATGCTCAGCAGTACCATACATATATATATATAAAGCTGTTTGTGCATTGCTACTTGAACATAATTAAACATATACTGCATATGACAAAAGACCTGTGTATTATGTGACTTTGCAGAAATAACCCATCTTTGAGCACAATATGGGCAATGTCAATCATTAGAAGACCAACAGTTTGCCAAGTGTGCAGCACATAGATCCAAAGCTGCAGAAAAAGCTGTGAACTGAGGAAGGAACTGTAATTCAACAGGATCAGACTTGCTACCTGACAGTTCTGCAGATGTTCTCTTTTTCTCTGGTTTGTAGAAATCTTTTGCACATTAATGCTGCAATATGTCTCAAGGGCAAAACATTCATTTGCAACTGTGAGGATAATGAGTGACCTGAACAGTTTCACAGAAACTACCTTTTGAAGACTTAGCTAATACTAAATAAGTCTTCAAAGGGAAGGGTGGAGACAACAAATTTAACTGTACAGTTCAATCTCTGCATTGTTTTCTGAAGGCTGATTCATTCCACTGCATTTTGTCAGCATCTGCAGGAACTCAACTCACTGAGAGTCAGTGTATAATGCCATTGTCAACCCACTACTAGCTTTATTCATGTTTATTTCATTGGACTGAAGATTTGTTTTTGCTTTATTCGCTCTCTCTCCCACTTTCACCTCTTGAAACTTTTATTAAAAGCTGACAAAATGTGGCATCTAAATAATGGCTAAGGAAACAAAGAGTGTGTGATTGTCTGTGTGTGTGCTTAGTCAAACATCGGTGAGGATTACTGTGACCATCCTGCTCAGTAAATGAAATCCACTGATCAAACGGAAATTGCCTCCCTTGCAGCATCAACTAAAGTGAACAAACTAAGGTGAGATATTCCCTTAAACTCTCCATCATAAAATACCTAACACTTCTGGCTCTATCCCACTGCACTGATCGAAAGGGCCACAGTCTACAGACCTGCACATTGCAAATAAGCTTGTCAGACAGTCTGCATGCCCACTGAAACCTAAGTCCTTTGACATCAAGGTCGTGGATTAATTTTTGCCCCCCGTTATCTATTCTTGTGCCGTTTGATGGCTTTACCTTGGATGGATGTGAGGCTACGTGGGTGGACAGACACGCTGCAAAATGGACACAACGAGCACAATAAATCTCTGCACAACACAATCCACGCCAGCTTTCCCTTTGGTGATTCTTACAACAGTAAGTCTATCAGCGGACTAACAGCCTGATTGCCCCTTATGTGCAGTCTGTGAACTTTGGCAGGAACAGACACTATTTTACTTTTTAACCCAATTTATCACTACATAATGACACGTCAGATTAGGACACGAAATAGCCGACCTCCAACCGGGCCAACAATGTGAAAAAGTGGAAGAGAGAGAGAAAAAGAAAGAGACAGACAGACGGAGAGAAAAAAGAGAGAGCGTGACAGAGACAAAGGCACAGAGACAGCTAATGTGGGATGATGACGATGATGATGATTGTCTGTTAGAAAGCTGAACTGTGTTAACTGAGTCATTCTGGCTGAATGAGAGGAGGCCATTCAGAGAGGACCACTGGTGGTTTATGCCATTTTTCAGCAAAAATCATTACTGCTCACCATGTAGCCTACACTCTCCAGATCCCTTCAGGGTAGAGAGGAGAGGAGAGAAGAGGAGAGGAGAGGAGAACAGGAAGGACATGGAGAATTAGAAGGAAAGGGGAAATAGAGACAAGAAGGGGGGGGAAACGGAAAAGGATGGAGATGAAGAAAATGATACCAGAAGGAAAGTTTCCTGCCTTTGTTTTTGAGATGGATGGACCTTTCTATAAATTTTGCAGTTACTGTTCAAGTGCTTCTCTCTCCATCTCCCTCCCTCTGGCCGTCTACTCGTCAAATTCCTGCTGTTTTCTCTCTATCACCCCATCTTTCTCTCTCTCTATAGCCTTGCCTTTCTCTGCCCTGTTGTTAGAGTGGCAGTGCACACAAAGCACAAATGTTATAGACTGCTGTTTCCGATGAGACGGAATTATTTGACTTCTAGAAACAAGATAAATGTCCGCCCGCTGGAAACTCAATTAACTGCCAGTGGTGAGGTAAAGCCAGCCTGTGGAGAATCCATACTTCACTATTTCTGCCACTTTCTAAAACAGTCTGATAGTGGATTTCCTTTAGCAACTTATGAAATTGAAAAGTTTTCCTGACTGGCTCGCAGGTAAGCTTAGAACACTGCGAGGAGCTGAAGTTGTGATGTATGATTAAATTTAAACTTTTATGTGAAACAATCTCCACAAAATGCATGGATTGTTAGTCCAAAACTTCATTTCAAATTAAAAATGTTTCTCTCTGTAGAACAGAATGTACTACTAGTGGCAATCAAGATTTTATATTGGTGTGGAGATTATAATAGCTTCCATTAGACCATAAATCTATTACATGATGCAGAACATTTGCATCCAAAATCTACTGAGGAGTGTGAATAGATTGATAGATGAGCAATTTCCAAGGCACTGTCTAGAGCCATGACTTAAAACTGTGGATGTGCCACCTAGTCAGGCACTTACTGTAAGAGCCTTGGTCAAACCCAAGTTGAGCTAACTGGAGATCTGGGTGGGCTGTGAAAGATATCCATTATAGGAAATAGCTGCACCATTCCCTCACCTCTTTACCACCCATTTGCTCTGTTTCTCTATGAATAATTTTCTCTCTCTCTTTCCTGCTCTCTCTTTCTCTCTCTCTCTGCCAAACACCAAACTATTTTCCCCCTCCTGTTTGTTTTATCTGCTGCCCTCTCTATTCTTATATTTTGCATCCTCTGTTTTCCAGTGCCTTTTAGCAGCCTGATTTCCTGCCCTTCGAATATCTCCCTGCACTCAGTGTTTACCCAGGCATCTGATACCATTTATCCTCCTTGTTCAGGGGCTTAAGTGGCAACAGAGTGATCTAACCAAGGGATTGATGGACAGATTTACAGCTAAAAGACCTGGGCAGGCCATTCCCTCCACCCCGAGGGAACCGGAAAGACAGAGGATGCCTCTCCTGCAATGGATTTGTTTTCACTGCCCGCCAGGCCAGCTTAAGTTAATACAATTGCCTTCACCCTTTCCCCCTGGCCTAGGGTTTGCTATTCATTTCTTACCTCTGGTGAAGCCCTGAGCTGTTATAGTTAGTCACTGGGGAGGCTGGGAGTGGCTCCCTTGAGTCCTCTCTGTTTAGCATTAACCACCAAAAGCTTATTCCACTCACAGGCAAATTGTAAACTGGAGTTTTATGCCTAACAATATAATAATGTCTCAATCCTGGGTGTTTTGGTTTTTGAACAGCCAGCTTTGAATTACATTGATCACAGTGTACTCTTTTCTGATTGCAAACAAGCTCCTCTCATATAAGCTTATGCAATTTGATAAAGTCATATATTTTGGAATATTTGAGCTTCAACATGCACATACACAGAAACACACTCACGCTAATACACAGACACTCCACCCAAAATACTGAAAATCCTATTTCCCACTATGTCAGTCAAATCCAGAAAGCCATTCACCAACGCTCAGTGTCAGGAGACACTGGCAAAGCTTGTTTCAGGGTGACAGAGACACAGAGAGGCTGGTTTATCTGTGGCAACCCACCTGTGCTGACCATCTAATTCTGTGATGGGTCAGACCCATCCTGAGCCAAGCAGTCTGTGGCTCTCACTCACCTAGCAGATCTAACAATAGCCAGAGAAAAACACTTCACCATTTCTCATACTGGTCAGCCTGGAGAAGAAAAAATATAAACCACTCTCTCCTGTCCCTCCCTCTCTACCTTTTATGATGTCCATCACTCCCTCTCTCTCCTGTGACCTTTCTCTTATTCCTTTTAACTTCCTTTTCTCTCTCTCTGCTTCTGTATTCACTCTCCAGTCTCTGCCTGTCTCTCTGCCGGTCCCTTCCCCCCATTGGCCAGTACACAGCTGGTGTGGGTCATCTGAACTGCGAACTTGGCCGGTCAGGCCAATGTGAGGCCACAGTGGCATGAGAGGCCAACACAGACAGCCGAGTCACACCCGCCAGAAACCATGTTCTCATCTAACAAACAAGATGATTCTGCCTAAAGGAATGGCAGTAATGAGACTATCGTGTATATCATTTTTACAAGGAATGAAACAACCATAATGAATTATTGCGAGCACTTGCCTGTTCTTGGATAAGCTTATTGTACACACACACATGGAGGTAGGTGCCCTTGGTTAGATCAGGTGGCAGTTCATCATTAATGCCATCATAAAGCGCCAGATATACCATAACGGACTGAGCCAAGAGCCTTTGGCCAACTAAAGCCATAAACTTCTTCTCCCAGCATGTGACTGTGACATGAATTTTAAGGAAGTAATAAACAAGTAAGCAAAACAAACACCAACTGACAAACCTGCAGCCCATCCTGACACAGGTGGCTTATGGCAGAAATGAAAATCCAGCATACAATTAATGTATACTGTGGCATTTAAAAGCCTTTCAGCAAATATTTGGCCCACTATCTGGGAGTGCAACGCTGTGGTGCAGGGGTACAGTAACAGCACACATGGTGGGTAGATTCTGACTATCTGTCATACAGCAGATGCTGGGTCTGTCACACCCATGCTACCTCCAGAATCTATAATGGTGTGTGTGTGTGTGTGTGTGTGTGTGTGTGTGTGTGTGTTGCAGCAGGCAAGGAAATAAGAAAAAGTCATGCACACATGATTGGCATGTCAGAAAGGCGTACACAGCACATAGACTACCTTTCATCATTTTGAAGTGGAGGTAGATGTGTGGGGAGTAGGAAAAGAGAAAAAGAAAGTAAATTTGAAAAGGTGGAGTGTAGCCACGCTCCATCTCCACAATATATTTGGCTATATCAGCCCCTATAGCATGTCTGAATCATAATGAATGAAGATGGGCAAAGTCTTGGAGGATGCTTTTAAACTACTCTTGATGAATGCACGCCATTAAAACATCATAAAAATCAGATGCTGATTAAGTCCTCTCTAACTGTCACTGTGAAGTGGAAAACAATGAAATGAATTTATTGCAAATCATAATAGATGATGAGGTACACTAATGAGTACAGCTGTGCAAAGCTGGCAACACAAACACAGCAAACGCTGTTTAGTTTTTTTGGCAGCAGCATAAAGCCATGCAACCACAACATCATCCCCACACAGTAAGTATATTCCAAATTACCAAAACGCTCAGGCCTGGATGTCAGCCATTCTTGCTGCTCGAAAATAAATAGCATCACTGAGCTGAAGGCAGCAATGGTTGGATGCTGAGGATACACAAATCCACCATGAATATAATATTCCTCCAGATAAGAGGAGGAATGAACTTATGGAGGAAACACTTGTCTCATTTATTCTTTGTCTCTCCCTGCTTCACTCCCTCTTGAACAAAGGCTTAAGCTGTGTAATGATGTTACAATAAGAGCCATGAGGAGGTGATATGAGATTTGTCATTATAACGCATCAGGAATACATATATCCCAATAAACACACATGGTTGTTGATTAAAGAAGTTATCCACGGAATCTACTGGATTATGAGATTTGGCTTGAGAAATCTTCAGGCAAATGTGCTCTCTGAGACACACACACACACACACACACACACAACAGCGGGGTGCAAGATTTACAGAGTCACAGGATGTTTTTATGAATCTGTATCCAAATGGAGGATAGACTGGAGAGCAGCTGAGCTGCATGGCCACAGGCCCAATGAGAAGTAATGACACCTAATTAGATGGAACAGACCATGTTTCCTGGACGCCTTATTGTGGAAGAACTGTAGTGTCACACAGCATGTTTTGTGATTCACCATAACCTGCTGGAATGAGGAAATACCCTCTTTATATGTATTTTAATGCATATCCAAAACTCTAAATGCTTGAAATGAAATATCAAAAGTGCCATAAATTTCATGTGCATTGGCATCATAAAGAGCACTGACCCATGCCAGTGCCACGCTAACCTCTTACACAGGGCCTGTATCTAAATAGTCGTTCATTAGAGGGAGAAAGTGAGGGTGAGAACGTGTGTGAGCAAGCGATACAGAGAGAGAGAGAGAGAGAGAGAGAGAGAGAGAGAGAGAGGCTGTCCTACATAGCATAGGACTAGAAGATGAAGAATAAAAATGCTTTGTGTGTAGGTGTGATAATCACTAGGCAGCTGATATGGATTTAACCAGCTGCAAATTAGCCATTCCATCAGTCAGATCAGTGGTGGGTTTTACAGTAAGCATTTCCAATTTAGATGAAGTGGGGATGTGCAATCTGATTGGCCAAAAGCAGACAAACAGATGACTTTCTATTGTGCATGGGTAATGGTCCAGCACACAGTTTATGAGTCCATCCCACTCCCTTCCTTCTGTCTCATATGGCCAACACCCTAATACAAACACCAGAAGTCATACAACACAGCAGTAATAGTTCACCCATCAATGCATTTGGGACTCTGCAATTACGAGTAGCTGCGACAGTCTGTTCAATCTCATGATAGCTCCATCATTTAGAATATTAGATTCAGGAGCTATGGTTGACAATATAATTATTCTTCCCTCAGACAGTGGACCATGACATGAGGTTGCCTAAACGCTGGAAACAGCCTACACATGGCACTTCTCACGTTGCGCAACAGGTCTAATCCTTTTTCTAATAAGGTACAATGAAAACTAAAGCTTTAAGACTTGCACTGGAATAAAGGTCTATTTTCTGCTAAGTGGAAAATCAAAGTTTGCCAATCAGAAAATCCATTTTTTGGGTTTCTCATCTGGTGTAACTCATTGCCTTACAGTACCTATGGATAATAGATTTACCGTTTATGCACGCGCTCCCCACGAGATTTCACTGATGCAACACGAAAAAGAAACACCTACCGGGAATGGCCAGGTTGGTGAGCGGGATAGTGTGCATGCTCTGCGGTAAACTTGCCATCCAGTCTGCAAACCGCAGGTCGCTTCTCCCGTGAGACGAAGCCATGCTGCCGCCGTGCACAACGCTCCGTTCTCCCGGTGCCTGCGCCAACCTGGAGTGCGCTCCCTCTCCAGTCCGCGCACCAAACACACTCTCTCACACACACATCAGCGCGACCGAGAGCCAATCCACACCCCCTTTGAGCGCGTACACATCGGCGGGAATCGCAGTAGTGAGAACGTGGATGGATGGGAAGGCAGAGCTGCATGTGGTTACATTTATGGACCAAAATTGTGTGGTTACGCTTTACAGTTTTCCCTTGATGAGGAGTAGTGTAACGAATTTCAGTGATGTTATAAGCCTGCAGTCACCACTGAAAAAAGAGAGGCTACTTTTGCTATTACCCCGCGTGAATATTAGATTTAAGCCGAATTATCCCAAAACAAGGCTAAATCCCTTCAAATCATCTCCCGTCTCATTTTCTTCATAATAGTCTGGGCACAGAGTCATAGTCATCTCACGCTAAGCAAAAGACCGGGCAGAAAAGTTTACTTTCTCCGAGCCGAAGTATTCCCCCCATTTAAATTGTAAGTCAAAAATGGATAACAGCGAAAAAGGACATTCGTATAATATATACACAGAACATTCAGGAAGCAGGCAGCGTGACTCTCGAAGAGGGAGATGCAATCGCCATTTTGGAGGCTGTAACAAAAAAAAAAAAAAAAAAAAAAAAAAGTCAAGGGTAGTGTAACGATTTACTCCTACCATGGAATAGTAAGTACAATACTACTTTTGAAATAAGCGCTGTTACGCAGCGATGGCTTGGAACAGATCTGGGGATCTTCAGTGTGTGAATAAGTGAGAGATGTTGCAGGCTAGTCTTTGAGATGAATGGGACCAATAATTTATTTTCCTATACTGTAAGCACTAGCTGTTAAAAAGGCGCGGTGTGTTTCGTGGGCTGGGCTGAGGTCAACACCTAATTCCCAGCTGACCCAGTAACATCTCTTTATGTTCGGCCCTATACTTAAATGGCAGTGAACCATATTTATCGCATTGATAACGCATCAACCGTCTGGCCATCTCAACATGTAGGTCATTCAAAAAGTTCGTTCATGAGAGCAGATGTAAAACATTTGTCAGCTTTATGCAGGATGTACTCTACACATTTGTTGTGTTAAGCTGATCTGAACATGGCACTCAAGAAACAGTTGCTGTACACGGGAGCTGTCCATTCTTGTGGTGCTGAAACTGTCGGATTATATACTTGAGATCTCACAGACTGTAAAAAATAGTTAGCTGGAACAGACTTATTTCACGTTTACAACGAAGAACAATCTGTATTAATTTGCAGTATCTCATTATAATTAGTCGATACAGTATATATTATTCGCATTCAAAACCCTCGGTTCATGAATTACTACATCCATATGAAAGCTGGTTGTGCGCGTCTCCCTCCTGTTACATCGCATTTCAAAGGCAGTTATGAAAACTAGGTTAAAACATGTATGCTTATTGGGTACCACTCTACCTTGGCTAATGAAGGGATGTGCTGGATTAGCAACAACAGCCGGTGGCAAAAGCCCCTGTCACTTTCTTCCATTTTTCTGCCTGATGATCGGTTGATCTCCTTGAACCCAACAGCACATTGGCTGAATTCTCTTGTTACATAACAGCCCTCAGGTAACAGCAGCGCCTCTCTACTCAAGTGGAGAAATCACATCAAGAATGTCAATGTAAGCCCATCATCCATAGGCCCATATAGAAAGTTCTGAACCTGTGGAGTGTCAGGAGGCATCACTCAGAGCAATCATTTGCTTTCAATCACTGAGTGTAGTCTGATGAGCTGAACAATGTGAACACACCAGCCCACAAGCAGCCAGAATCAAATACTCAAAGCTATTCTTTCTGGTTCTTCAAGATGTAGGTAATAAGAAATATTAAGATTTAGAATATGTGAAAACTTATGTAATGGCACAGGGCTGAAACAACAAAATAATCAACTCTTCCAGTCAGCACACAAAGTTGTATTTTATTTTATATACAAAGGCAAGAGCACAAAAATGTGTGAGTGGAAAATGTCAAGGCTTCATCTTTCCTGGCTAAAATGTGTTGTGGTATGTATGGCATATCAACAGTTTGATATTTGAGACTAAACCAAACAAATAACAAAAAAGGGATAGATTTACATGGTTCATGAAGCAGTTTAAAACTGTGAAACAGCTTATTATTGCTAAGATTGTATTTCAGTCACACACATTAACCATTTTATCTCTTAACCTTTTTTCCACATGAAACAAAAGGTTTGGATATCTTACATTAGCTAAATAATCCAGTTTGAGTGTAGCATAAATTTACATCCTTCGAAAATACATAATTTACCTCTGTGCTGACACCAGACATCTGCTGATGTACAGCACGGGTTTGCTCTCTAAATTCATAGCATTTCACTCAAAATCCTCTCAGCATCCTGTGTGAATCCCTTATATATCCTATTACAGTCACTTATCTTAATGGACATTACAGTAAAAATGAATCGAGAGATGCAGTATTTGTCAATAATTAGCATTGGACTTTTGCTCATAGTGTCGGTACAAATGCATTTAGCCTCAAAGAATAATCCCCGTTTTAAAGTGATGTCTTTGGCAAAAGCTACAAAAACTTTATCAAAATTAAACTGCTACAAATTATAAATGAATGGATGTCAAATGGAACATTGTGAAATGTTCACTAATCCTTTGTTAAACTACAGCTACTACTACAGCTACAGTTAACAACTCTGCTTTTTATTTTTTATTACAAGAAAGTTTTCTTCTGTCCATAATCTGTTTTATATGTTGACTGTCCCAAATTCCATTAATTTAGCATTAATGGTGGCTAAATCTTGCTGATATTTGCATACCAATTGCCAGGGAACTGATCCAAGTTGAACGTATTTTTTTTGACTATTCTTAGTTTGAAGAATCATCTCAATATCACACGGACTCAAAGTGACACAAAACAAAAATAAAACAGGATTGTCCTTCGGTGCCCTCAACACAGCACTCTTCAGATCCATTGCCCTTCTAGATCTGCTGCATGGACCTCAGGTTGGGTGAGACCTATCAGACACAAAACAGAACAATGGCAAAAAAATGAGAAAGGCAACATTGACAGGAGCTGTTTGGTGTGTAAGACCCCCAAAGTCAAACATGGAATTCTGCAGGCAAAACTGTTAAGTCACTCACCTCAAAATCTGTGCCTGTGCATGCCTTGATGTCCTCAGGCGTCAGCCCCTCCAACACTTCTATCAGAGTGAGGCCCTTTGTCTTATCCACATCAAACACAGCCTGGCAGGGGGGGAGGGGGGAGAGAGAGAGAGAGAGAGAGAGAGAGAGAGAGAGAGAGAGAGAGAGAGAGGAGGGAGGGAGGGAGAGAGAGACAGAGAGAGCCAACATAGACTACAGTTTATTTTTTTCTCAATTTGAGTGAGGTGCTACGCTCGGAAAGTTTTTTGACAATGTTGTAGG
>OMKZ01002220.1:6771-19411 GCA_900302535.1 Neoniphon sammara | reverse complement strand
TTATTTTATTTTCACTGTAATTGTCGAGTACCACAACTGTTTTTGTTAATTGGAAAGCCAAAGCTAAGAAATAAAGGATCTCGTCTTGGTTGTTGCCCCACTGATGGCATGTGTGTCTAAGCCAATGCGGATGAAAGATTTTCCCTTTCGGCTGGCCGACACACTCTTTCAATATTCATTACTCAAACAACTCAGCAAATACTGTCTTGTATCTTCCACCGCACCCCAGAAAAAACCTTATAACTTATACGGTTTGGTTTCCACAGTCCATTTTTCTTCACTGTTGATCTGAAAGACACATCATCAGTAGCTCTGGGCTTGCAGCAAAAAATAGCCTACATGTTTTGCTACCCAAAGCAGAAGACTGCGAGAGAGTGGACGAGTGGAGGAGAGAGCAACACAGAGCCAGGAAATATAAGATGGGATCTAAAATACAACGACATGCCATCCATACAGTCACATCTGGGACTCTTGTCAAGAATCATAATCCAAAAAAAGGGTGCGGAAGATGAAATGGAAGTTTTGATTTAGACGTGATTGTATGATGTCTTTTTTTTTATTATTATTGTCCCTCACTATAGCATCCCCAGCGTCAGATCATGGTCCCTTTTTTTTCTATTTCATCTCCTTTCTGTATCGCTTCTGCTTGATCCACGAAGAATCCGTCCCATTCCTCCCGACAATCCACGTCGAGATCAAAAACACAATCCTTTTCATTTGCATTTTTCAGGAGCCTGGCTGGAAATGTGGCAACAAAAAAACACCCGAAAGCCCCGTGTTTCCCATCTTCACTCGATGTCCATCAGCATTTCATTGCAAGCCAAAAATATGGTAGGCAACAGCGAATGTCAATGAGAGACAGAATAATACAGGCACCCTGCGATTTTTCTAATTAGAGGGAGAGAGGGGGGAGACGCATGAAGATGTCTTCGCATCCGAGAGCAATTATACAGCAGTAATGGCATTGATTATTGGATCAGATAGATGGTGGTGATGATGATACTGCTGGCGCTGATTTTCCTCCTCGAAATGGTCGGCTTTGAGATTGAACCAACGCAGCACCTACTTCCGGAATGGGGAAAAGGCTGACCGGTCATCCTGTAAACAACTCGCTGTTTTTCTCTAGTCGTCCATCCGTCTCCGATGGGTGATGTGCCTCTCCCTCTGGATCCCAGTAGTTGGGCAGGGAAGGAGCTTTGGCTGCCTTATTATTGACCAGGCGCCGCTGTCCAAGGTGCTGATCTGCCTCCAGTGACGTTTACGCAGCAGCCACATGCACTGGGTGCCCGGGAAATATAAACACGGCCGGGCTGCAACAGTACATCCCTGTGGTGTGTGTGTGTGTGTGTGTGTGTGTGTGTGTGTGTGTGTGTGTGTAAGTCTTTGTATGCATGTGCAGCTAAGATGCAGGGGTAGAGGATGAGAATGAACTAGATAATTATGTGACATTTTATTGATCCCCACAATTGAAATTCTCTTTTCTCTTGCCCCTCTCCGCAGGCCGATCACACCCCACCGCTACAGACCAGCAAACCAGCAATCCAGTGCCTTGCTTAAGGACACTTCAATTGGGTGAATGGATGCTGACATGGAGATATGAACCCAGATCTTCCATTTGAAGTGCTATCTGAGCGACTCTTACTGTTTCTCTGATTTCTACACTGGTAAAACCACTTGATCGATCATTTTGATCCATGCTCTGATGCAAAACAGACCGCACCTATTGTCTCCACATACAGATGTTACTGCAATTCCAACATGTGCTCCACAAGACTCATCACATTGTGTTTTGATGCGGGACCCCTGCACTATAAACAGCAGAGGGGTGGGGGTGCGGGGGCAAACTGTCTCTGCACCGTTTATCAAGGTGGCGAGACAAGGTAATTAGAAAAGCATCAGAGGCACAGATCCAGAGGTCACTTTAATCTGCAGTTTACAAAGACGTCACCTCATTGGCTTCTCTCCGACCACCGGCCTCACGCTCAGCATTCTCCGCCATGGCAACACTTCCCACGAAATCCCCTGTCACATTGATCTCCATTGATTTTTCACACTCTGGCCCGTTACAGATATGGATTTTTTTTTTTAGACATAAAGCTTGATTTGAGATGCAGTGCCAGAGCCGGGCTATCATGCCACCGTTCCCCTTTGCTGATGAGATGTGCGTATGCAGTCTTGTGCTGAAATGTTCCTGGGAGCTAAGAGGTGTTGGCCTGATCGTTTAGCCTGCGTTGACCGGCTAATTCTGCTCTTGCAAAGCCCTGACACTAACAATTGCACAAAACCACAAACACGGCTAATTAATTTGTTTTTCTTTCCAGTCAAATGAACATAGTATTGCCAGTGGATTGCATGGCATTAGTAGTCTGTACACACCACAGGAGGAAGCTGTTGTGCATGTCTACGTAATGGATACATCTAATTTATGATTACAGGATGGTACATTGTGTGGGTGGGTTATTTTATGATGTGATTGTGTGTGGGGGAGGGGTGGTGCTAAATGCTAATGATTTAATCACTCTAAAATGTCTCTTTTTGCTCGTGTCCACATCCGAGGTTTTGCACAGGCACTGTTGCCAGATGTATGTGCTGACGATGTGACGTCCACTCGCCATTAGCTCACATCTGTATGGCATGCCCTCCGAAAAACTGGATCCTCACCTCGTCCTCTCCCCTCTCTTCTCTTCTTTTTACTCCATTTGCTCTAATTCCCCTCCATTCCCTCCTCAATTTCACTTCACCCGCAGGTCAATAGCCCCTCCATTCCCTCCATCCAATATGTGAACCCACATAATAATTTGGAGAGAAATCCCCAAACGGTATGAAAACCTGAGTTAAAATGATATTTGGTGGGACATTTTCTCCTTTCATGATACACACAACTGTAGAAGTTCAAGAGAAGTCAGACTGCAGTATTAGAGACCCTGTTGATCTGCTATCTTCAGTGCTGCAGAATTTTTCTCAGGTTTCTATATTAATAATTAGAATGAGGAAAAAATACCTAAATTAAAGCGCTCTTGCTGGTAGATATGTGTGATACACTCTCATTTTTAGACTAGCATTTCAAAACCGAGTTTCAAAAAGTGATGTTAATTTCATAGAACAGGCAATTTTGGTGATTGACCTTTCATGATCTCATGCAGAGTTATGTGAATTTGAAAAAAGAAAGTAGTGAAATACTACTTCAAGACTCGAATGCTTTGTATTTACTATACCACCTGTACTGTCCTTCCATTTATAAGAGGACTAGCAACACACATGCCTGGTCTGTTTCATTATTGATAGGCCATATTGACCTGTTTGTCTCCCCTCGCTGATGAGAATGATTTCCCTTCCTGTTTGTCCTAGCAGTGCTGTGAGAAGAATCTAGATCCAGACGCAGGCCCATTAGGAACGCATGGGTTTATCCTCATCAGCCCTGCTCCATCCATAAGGGGAAAATCATATTATTGATGGAGAACTGAGGATTGAGAATGACAGAGTTTTCCTCCATTGCTCCCATATCACAGGGACAACAACAGTGAGGGCCTGGGAATGGAAATGCAGCTGAAAAAACACTTGAGCATAGTAATAGGGCTCCACTCATTTGGCCCTACTAATCTCAATGATGCCTTATCTATGCGTCATGCAAAACAGCCATGCATACATTAGCTGTGCATATAGGACAAGCCCACATAAAAGTCATCCACCACGGCACTATGATATAATGGACCAAATGTTTTATGATCCTGCCTTCATGTACTTGCCGAGCCCATGCTATATCTGTAAGAGGACAGATGGCCATCCCTGTTGGTGTGATTCTCCACAGCTACTCCAAGTTAATACACCCGGCATATGGACATGCATCACAGGGTGGGGACTGGCATGGGGCCCTCAGGAGAACACGCTGACAGGATAGGGGATGCGATTTGTGGTATTTTTTTCCAAATTGCCGGTCCCCAGCCACCGGAAAGTCTCAGGACCCAAAGCCCTTAGCAGGCACATTTCACTTACATAAATGTCCCCGCGTCTCAGGAAAACGGACCTGCAGGCGCACCCTGCCAGGATGTATCAAACGCCAGTGATTAGGTCACGCCTTTCGTCGGGGGGACACTGGTGGTGGAGAGTCTGCCATGGGCCATTAGGAGAAGGGCAGAGACGCAGTTGAGCTCGTCCCTTATTTGGGACAAGCTTGTTTGAAAGGTATCTGGATAATTCCCCTCCTTGTGTGCCATCCTTTTTCCACTGTCAGAACGTACTTGGGCTCTCCTTCTGCTGTCTGCCACCAGCCCCCACTGCCCTCCCCTCTGTTACTGGACCCTTCCCAACTGAAGGGATTAATGGCCTTGTGAATGAATATCATAGGGAATCAAATCCTACTACTTGAGTAAATGAATTTTACAGCTGCCATGTTGATGCTATCCACCTTCAACTAAATAGCTGGATCAGGTTAATGTGTGTAATAATAGTCATTACAGAAAGCCACCTCAGCATAGCAAATTCCCTGCTTGTCTCGAAGTGTTTAACCATGTCAGAGCAAGGCTGAAACTCAGATGGATGTGACTCAGACCAGTGATGTACAAAACACAAATGGCAGCTGTACAGGCTGACAGACTCTGCAATAGTGATACAGGCTTTGTACTGCCACCGTGTGGCGAAACCTAGTGCTTGTGATGGGTGAACCTACAGCATGTGATTGGATTCACTAAAAGCATTGTCCTTCATCCTAGAACATCATTTTGTCTGTTTTGTGGACAAATATATATCACTTCTACACCAAATAATGACTTTAAGAATGTATGTTAGTCAGTATTATACTAAGGGTGGTATAGTATTTTATGGAGGTATGGAGAGAGAGATTTTTAATGATTCATTAAAATGAAACATTTTTTCAATTTGAGATTTTTTTTATTTGGAAAATTATGTCTCAAAAATTCAAGAGGGTACATTTGAATAACAAGTGCACACAAATTCAAAGTGAGGTGTAATATATGGCATATTAATGCTCAAAATCTGTCAAACTGCGTGTTTACACCAGCAATTACTCCACACCAGCAGCAAGAAATCCATATCAGCGTAATTGACAAGTTCAAGTAACACATGTAATTACAGTTCATGTTAGTCCTTAAGTTAAGCTAAAAGCAATTAAAAGAGAAGAGAAGACTGGAGAAGCCATGAACACATCTTTAAAAGATGCAAAATGCGAGCAGTTATTTTTCAATGGGAAACTGTTGAAACTGTCAAAGACCTAGTGAAGCACCAAAATGAGCTCTAATGAAAATTAAAACATATTTTTTTTCCTAATGTGCATTATCAGCACTTAAATATATTCTGAAAATATATAACAAAGTTTTTACAAAGCATTTAACACTGCTGAACAGAAAGAATTGATGGCAACAGAGAACATAACTGCCAACAAAATGACACAAAAGAATTTTCACAATATTAAAAAACAAGAAAAAATATAAAGGATTGCAACCGATATACTCCAAAATAAACTGAGGAGCAAGATTTCACAATTAACACTGTAAAAAGGAAACAAATATTGGGTTTGCATTTTAAGCAGTTTCCACCAAATTACCCAATTACCAATTAAACCAAAAGCACTTTCTAAATTTTTGAATTTATTTCTTCCAGTTACATAGGTTGTCATGATACGTACCTGAACTGACTTTGCTACTACCAGACTCTATACTAAGCAACATCACCGTGTGACACAAAGGACCATATTAAATACAGGATGGGTGGATTATTTTGGCCTTCGAAAACCGTAAATACGCAGGCAAACCTCCTACTGGAAGGGCAACTACAGGGCAAACCCACCTTGCACGATTCTGTGAACTATTTAAAGATTATGTACAACATGAAGGCTGCAGTCCATTGGCATTCTAATATCTGTGACTGTTAAGGTTAGTTGGCTCAGTTACAGAAGTTCATAAATATTTGAACCCGATTGGCTAACAACTACGTTACCTAAAATCTATTGTTAGTTCCTAAGCTTGTAAAATCCCGGCATTTCTGGCATCAACTCATCTGAACAGATGAAAACAAAAGAAAAACACATACGTACATTTCAAAAACTACTTTACACCACATGTCCAAAGCTTCCTTTCCCCCCAAAAGCTCGGCCAACTTTGATATCAAACAGGAGTGTCTCGTTGGATTTGACATATATGGGTACACAGGTCTACATATCACTGCTAGCATTGACCGAAGGACCATATTTGTCGTAGGTGATGGCACTATGTTAAGAGACAGAGAAGAGGTTTAACAGAAAGGTGCATACAAGTTAGTTGTAGGATGCTGCACAGTCATTTGGTGTGTGGAATGGAATCAACAAAGAGGCTTTTTGTCTGTGCAGCAGCAGGACACATGCAGAGGAGATGCCTATTGTTTGTTACACACTGTTGGAAACTAGTGAGCCGTGAATCAGGAATCTGGTACTCAAAATCAAGGCTGGGTCGCCATACCAACAAGTTGCACCTCTTGGTATTACAAGTCATCCTTTCATGCATAAGTATTCCAGGTCTTCCGGCTTCAGCTCTGGCAAATTTCTGAACTCGTTGAGAGAAGGGATGTGGCACGAGGAAGGTCGTTGTAGTTTAAAATGCGCTTCAGTCCCGAGTGAGCGTGTGTGTGTTTCTCAGTGCTTGTCAGGTGCCGCGTGCGCTCGTCCGTTCTGTGTGATTGTGGTTTGTGTTGCTCTGTACTGTATGCCTGAGTGTCTGCCTCTAGGTGTGCATGATTCTATTTATGTACCAGTGTGTCTGAAACTGCATCTGTGGTGCTGCGTCGTGGACGTGGGACAGACTATAGGAAAGCACTTGGGTTTGCTCGGGGATCCTTCTGGTTCCTGTAGCGCACAGCCAGCCAGACTCCGAGAATCTGTGAGCGAAACGTTGTCAAAGTCAGACAGAAACCAGCACCGTCCAAGACATTTTACATGTGCCAACAGATTTAATATTAACAGGAAAGAAATTTGAACCCATTTTGATATCATCAGCTGCATTTTCATCAGCCCCATGCTTATCCACAGTACCAAATAAAAGTATAGAGTGAATAAAAGTGCTGTATTGAATAAAAAATACTTGATGGAAATGGTGTTTAAAATCCAAAAAATGCAACTTAACGTTTACATGCTCACACGCTTATAAACGCTTATAAAATGAAATGCAATAATTTGTGATGGAAATGCAGTTGCCAAATAAAATCAGGACCTGTGCATAGTTTTTAATCACACGACTGGTTGCTCTTTGACCTCTGACTTCAGACAGACAGAGCTGCTATCATGGTGGATGGCGATAAAATCAACAGGTACGGGTGAGCAGATGAAGAAATCAACATATTCCTTTGTTTTATATATGCAGGGAATGTAACGGCCACATTAGACAGGAAACACCTTACTATGCTGACAGATTCTGCCCATTTTTCCAAGACTAGACACAGGCATGTAGCTAGCAAACAAACTGGATGGCCGCAGCAAGTTAGATGATGTACTAGAATACATCATCATTCCACACGCACCCAAGGCTATGTTATTTGATTTTTTGCCACAATTAATTGCAATTAATCAGAGTGTTTTATGGAAATGCAGGTAGTGACAGAAAAGCTTTTCCAAGTAAAATAAACTGCCTCTGCACACATCCATTTGGCTAAATACATCCATCAATCCAGTTAGTCCACAACCTTAAACCCATTCACTGTGTTGCTCCCCTCCCTCCAGGACATGTTAAAATGATAGAGTGATTGATTGCTCGGTGAATGAACGATTACAGTGATGGAGGTTTGGAGGCCAGGCACTCACCTCTGTGAAGCTGAAGAAGAGCCCAACTCCCCCGAGGATCTTCAGAGCCTCTGTAGCATGATGCAGCATCATATCCCCGCAGGTGAAACAGACACTTTTATTTTTGCATGGCTGGAGTCAAAGACACACACACACACGCACACACACAAAAAGGAAGAACAAACGGCTTTTAGTCCTCAGCAGTATCTGAGTCAATGGTCTGTCAGCTAAGCCAGTATTAGCTACCAAAATCTATTCTGAGAGCTACACAAAGTGGCCTACTTTTGACTTGTTCTGCTTAAATGAAAAGCTTATGACTTTTATTCAGCAGCGCATCTTATGGAACTACAAATGCACTGTGAAATCCTATTACTTTTCTTTGACACGACTGAGCAGGTGGCATGTTTTATTTACTGTAAAGCAGATATAATCTTGATGAAACAGAAACAAAATTCACTTGTGAACACAATGTTTGTCTAAAGGACATAACTACGACAAATGCTCTGCTGATGACATAGCTTACAGCAGGACAGCTTAGCACATCTTGATCAAACTGTGCCCGGCTGGTCGTGGTGTTGAGCAGCCCGCAGCAGTTCAACTGAGTCTCCAGGTCTCCTTTGGTCTTGTTCTCCAACATTCCCCAGGTTGAATTCAGCAGCGCCTCCTGGTGGAGGGCAGAGGATCACAACATATAAGCAAATCTCTTCTTGTTGATTGCTGTTTTATGTAACATACTATGAACTACACATTGTTGTAAATTATCTAAATTATACAATCGACAATTTTATTTCTTATTTCTGGCGATATAAAAATAATGTGCAAAATGTTAAAATTAACTGGAACACCGTGCAACGGAAACAACATAACAGTCAAAAACAGAGTTGGCTCACCTGCTGCTCACGGTTCATTGCCAAGCAGGAGCAGGAAACCCCAAATTGGAACAGGAAAACAATAAAAAGAATCACCATGTACTGGAAATGAGAGGTCAAAGAAACAACAACAGAAAAATTGCGAGGACTACATGATAGCAAAGCAGCTGCTCTTTCCAGCGCATTCACAACACATCCACACTTTAAAATCGTTGTGCTTAGCAGAGTAAAAATTTATTGTAAATAAGTAAAGCAAATCAGTAAAGCAACTGATCCAATAATAATCGACTGATCCTGCCTGTGACAGATCCCTTTGAACTGCTGCGTTCAGGGTTTTAGCCAACACAAGATGAGGAGAAAGGATACAAAGAAGAGCATGACTTGGTGATGGTGAATCGCCCCGATGAGTCCGACTATGGCAATGAGCAGCAGGAAGACGCCCACTGCGATGACTCCTCCGATGATGTGGATACTAGACACCAGGCCGAACCCCTTCCCCCATGCTGCCACTCCTATCAGCAGCAGTCCCACCAGCTGAAGGGAGCAGAGAGCAGGAATTTACCAAGAATCAGTTAAGATAGTGTGTATCTGATGGGACAGAGTGTGGTACATGGTCAAGGTATGAGGGTTTGATTAGGGAAAAGACCACATTAGTTATTACCTCTTGGAACTCTATGATGATTTGAGTTAAAGTGTCAGCAAAATAAACATTGTAGCAGAAGCACAGCAACAGGCACAGAAAGGGAAATAGGCTGACTAAATATACTTCAAGATGTATTTAGTGATATCTACGCTGTTTGCGAAACTGTTAGAGAGGAACCAAAATAGTCTGAATTCTGTGACATACTGAAAAACAGCAGCAACTTCAAACAAGCAATGCATTCAGGACAACTGCACACAATTTACAAAGGGATTTCTGATTGCTATGGCAATCTGGCAAAATAAAAATGCACACCAGAAATGTGCACACACAATACTGTTCACAATGCAACAGATTTCGCTGTCAACAGTCAAAAAATTCCTGGTCAATAAGCACTGCACAGCCAAGGATTTGTTCCAAATTCCTGGGATTCATAGGACTAACTTCATCAAAAGCGCAAAAAGGAGCATAGAGGATGGGAGGATTATTCCAGCTTTCAAAACCCTTATGCATGCAGACAAACCAAGGAGCTCATTGTGGAATTCAGAAAGACCAAAGGCTGCACAAACACCCCTATCCACATCAACGGAGCAGAGGTTGAGCATGTCGCCAGCTTTAAGTTTCTGGGTGTCCATCTCCGAGGACCTCTCTTGGACCTTCAACACCTCAGCCCTGGTCAAGAAGGCACACCAGTGTCTCTTCTTTCTGAGGAGACTGAAGAAAATCCATGTCACCTCAAATCCTGGTGAAATTCTACTGCTGCAGTATCGTGAGCATCCTTACCAACTGTATCACAGTTTGGTATGGCAACTGCTCTGTCTCAGACTGGAAAGCATTCCAGTGGGTGGCAAAAACTGTCCAATGCATCATCAGTACTCCACTCTCTGGCACCGAGACTGTCCACCACAATCGGTGCCTGCGGAGGATGTGCAGCATCGTCAGGGACACCTCACACCCCGGCCACAGTCTGTTTGCCCTCCTCCCCTCTGGGAGGCGCTACAGGAATCTCCTTTCCAGGACCAGTAGGCCCAAGAACAGTTTCTTCCCCTCAGCTGTCACCTTACTGAACTTTGCACCACAGTGATAGCCTCCAACCCCACCCCACCAGCAGAAACAAAGGGGAGTAAAAAGCAGGAGATCAGGGATTTCCTCTAACTCTTCCCCTGACCCAACCCCAACAACTTGTACTCTGAGTAATGACAATAAAGTAGAATCTAATCTTAACTTATTATTATAAGGACAACTACAGGGCAAACACACCTATAAGGTAAACTACACAATAAAATAGCCACAATTTAATTAAATTTAAGGCCAATTTTGCAGTAAAAATAAAGATGAAATGTGAAAATATAAATGCACTCCTGTGAGTAAATACATATATCATGTCAGTTAAAAATTACAAATAAGGCAAAATGACAATTACATGTTGAATTCAAGAACATTTGTCAAAATACGTTTATTAATGTGAAAAAAATTGAAATGATTTTTGAAATATATGAAATGAGGCTATATCAAGGTAGAATGCCAATTTCTATGCTGAAAGTCATTTAGACCCCTGTATTATTATTATGGCTCTCAGTATTGTTTATACATGGCTTTTAAATAAATAGGTATATGCCATCCTGTCTAATTTAGCCTAGACACAGTCTTTTGTTATGATAAATCTTCTCAACTTTCTCGTGTCGATTGGTTGATTCGTTCCTCTATGAGAGGGACCGCGCGATGCGAATCACCGGATAAAGTTGACGGGTGCAATGACATGAATGAGACTTGATCTGAAATACTAAAGCTATTAAGAGACAGCCGACTTCAACTCTTGTTGATTTCACCAAAGAGTAAATGTACATGCATTTTGAGCTTTGAGTGAAACGTAGGCCATGTTTACAGAATTCAGTAAATAAATATTTAACACCTCCCCAAACAGAATCTAAAACTATTTAATACGTTTTAAGGATGTGTGTTAGTAAATTTGAATTTAACACATTTTAAGACTTGTCAAGGACCCGCGGTCACCCTGTTTCGTGTCCTTATTTGTCCTGGCTTTTAACACAGCTGTACGGGCTGCAGGTCTTTCAAAAGAGCAGAGACCACGGGACTTGAACCGCAAAATATCTGGTCCGGACAGAAAACTATGACAGACGACACAACAGCATCTAAGGATATGAAGGCTCAGGTATTAATGTACTGTTGTTGGGTAGTATTCATCAACCAACCAAACTGAACACCTGGGAAAAGAGGGGTGGGCTAAAGGTGAGAGATAAATTTGATAGTAACAGTGGACACGACTGTAATTTTAGATGGTGATTATGGCTGCAAGTTGCAATATGAATCTTAATTAGCTAAACTTAAATCAACATGTTAGCTAGCACTACAAATTACTCACCTAGCACAAACAGTGACACTAACGTTAGCTGATGTAATCTAGTTCAGACAAAGCACGGTTGACGTGGCAATGATAACAGAGAGATTGAAGAAGATTACAAAACAGCTCCAAGCTAATCAACTTTACATTTACAGTCAGCTAGCAGCAAAGCAAACGGCAGCTCACACATCATGGCGATAGCTTTAGCTTACTGACTAACTATCGTTAGCTAGCTAAAAGCTAAGAGAAATACTTTCTACGTTACTGTCTTGTTAGCTAATGTACAAAAGATGACTAATTCACTTTTGGCTATGTGACTAAGAGGGGCGAATGAATCCAATACATACCGACAATCATCTGCGAACTGAAAATGGAAGCGAGTGAAGTAAAATGCAAAATTATGAGTCATTTTCTACGCTGTACATTGTCCTACGTTGTTAGACCCGCTAGTTCATTCAGTTGTTAGCCTACGCTAAAGTAGCTAGCTAAAACTTAGCATGATGATGATCCATTTTGTACACTCACCATGTAAACCACATTCAAGGAACAAAGCGCATTTTTAGAGCAGGTGAATCCGCCACAGACCATATTCGAAAAACTTCTATCAGCTGAATTAATAAATACGACTAAAATGACTGATGTCTTGCTTTTAGGAGCGCTGTCTGGACAGAAATGTTTTTGGTCAGCGGAGAGGGCGTAGTGGATGACGTCTGCGCAGCACGTGACGTCAGCAACTCCGCGCAGCGTCGTTGTTTATAAGGTGAATGACAAACCTCTGCACTTATTCATTTTTCACCATACATAGAAATAGGAATACATACAAACCATACCATACATAGAAAAATGTATTAAAATGAATGTGTTAGAAAACAAAGTCCCACAGTCTGTATGAGCGCAATAAATATCAATAGAGAAATACAACAGCTATTACAGCATGTTCCATGGTGATGGCAGGACACTTACACAAGGATTATACAATAGGCTTGATGATATATGTATGTGGGGGG
>OMKZ01002217.1:6374-30163 GCA_900302535.1 Neoniphon sammara | reverse complement strand
AGCTGGCTAAAGTGGGTGTTAAAACGATAACACACCACAATATCCCGTAGGGTAAAATGAGGTGTACGTTCTGGAAGTAATTTTCAGTAGAAAAACAACTCAAAGCAGCGCATACTTGAGTTGAGAAGAGAACTGCCAGCTTTGACAAAGGTATACAATAAAAAGCTACAGTAAGTATTCCAACGCGGATTAAAGATTATTTACTAAGATCAAAAGATTCATAAAATGCTTTTTGTGATGTCTAAATCCAGCCTATTGTTTTGGACAACTCACTTGACCCTGTGCCTCGAATATGGGGGAGGAAAAAAAAAAAAATAGCTGTCACTAAATAATGACTAACAGCACTTCGTGATTCAGAGAGCACCCGCTCACAAATATAAGGGAGGAAGCCCTTCTCAGAACTTTCAGCTGAAAACCGAGGCCTTCGGATTTCTTCCCAAACTCATAAAATGTCTAGACTGTCAAACGAAAATGGAACATAAAAATTCCCTGTGTCCACAAAATGATTCGATTCACGTCTGCCAAGTTCCAGCTTAACATTCATGACGTGTTTATTTTACTTGGCTTAAACCGCCTCCAACATCAGTCTTTTAGGAGAGGGGCTGCTCCAGAGCAGGTCATTTCTTAGAAGATCTCTTCGAGGGGGGAAAAAAGAGAGAGGGAAAAAATCTGGTAGGCTAACATATTTAGGAGGATGAAATGGGAAAGGTCAACAACAAAATGAGCCAGAAAAATGAAAGGCAAACCATTACATTCAGCACCGCCAGACGTTCTAAGCACAGCATTATTGTCAAAATAAATAGGTAAATGTTGAAAAGCTGCAGAGTCTGAAGTGTGTCTTAAGCTGCCAATTAACAGAAACCCCCACATGAAATCCGCGACTTGCTGGTTGACATCTGTATACCCTCCATAATCAGCCAGATATCACATTTGTGCTCCTATCCTTGGGTGCACCCCAGATCCCAGCTCCATTCTTGTTGCTGATCCAGCTGTCTTGGAGAGCATCTGTCAGGAGGGACCCAGGAAGGAACAATGCATTACGCCATGTTGGCTGTGTACTGTCATCCCTCATTGACAGCACATTGTCACACTTACACAGTGTCCTCTGAGCTGAGAACAAGCTAAGTGGCTGCTGCCTATAATATCAGCCCTTACTAACAGCTCTTATCATACAATTTGATGGGAAAGTGAGCTTGTTCCAAGTAGGGTTAATGCTGATTCTGCAGGGGGGGTGGTGGGGAGGGACAGGACGCTACGGTGTTGGTTTTAATTTAACCGACTAATCAATGTGGCCCTTATTATGATGACAGATGCATTGATGACAGTCTCTTGTCTTGTGATGGGTCGTTTCCCGGTGTTTGGGACATTGGCCACACACGCGGAGGCATGCGGCGAGTAAATGTCTAGAGGACGAGGCAAAACCGCAGACCTGCAGCGTGTGTGTCAAAGGAAGGGAATGTCTGATGGAAGCAAATGATGATTTATTTATTCCGCCCTGAACCTAAAGCACATAATTAAAACCATGGAAGGGATTATCTCAAACAAATAAAATTAATAAAGAAAAGAAAGGGATAATGTGCTTCCATAAAATTGGCTTTGCTGTGGGTCATAATTACACGACTCAGTGAGGGCCACTTTATTGGGTAATGGCAGCCTAATTGATTCATCCTAATGTTTCCGAGCCTTGGGTCTGTTGGGCACTCCCTGTCCAATAGTGCTGGTGAACTTACTTAGCCACCCGCAGACAAACACCGAAGGTTCTCCCAGGGATAAACAATTATCTGTGTGTGTGATTTCAGCCCCCTCCCCCTCCTCCTCTGCGAACACACATTTTCTGAAAGTCTCTAATGGATGCCATTTCCCTCTTGGAGGCGTTTCAAAGATGGCTTGTCGTCAGACAATGCTTTATTCCTCCCTCCCATTGTTGACAAGCAATTCTCACAAGGAGGCCTGAGCCACACTTTATTTCTGCACTAATATGAATTCTTACATTGCCATTGGTGGCATAAATTCATCATTGGTGATGAATTTATTGATAAAACGTACAGCCTACAGTTCTGGAAAGATGAGGGTAAGTGGTCTGAGAAAATACCTACGAGAAGATTTTATGACCAAATGATTCTATCAGACTATCTCTCTACATGTACATACAGTGTGGATGCATTAGTGTCAGTAAATGCATAATGAATTCAAGGATGGATTGAGCCTGGATAGGCAAGTATTGGTCAGTATTTTCATTGCTGTGTGCACACACTGCAAGAGAAAATGTCACCCACCGAGAAGACAAGAAAAGTAAACCGGAATGAATCCGATGGGAGAACATGACATTTATTTAACCTCGCAACATCTGGCCTTTTACAAATCAAATCGATATTTAATAAAAACCCAGGGCAATTGGCTTTTGGAGAGGTGGATGTTTAACCGTCTGGTCGTTTATCTGAGAATATTTATTTCATTTCCAGGCAGCTCAGGAAAAAGCTTTGCTCTTTGAGGATAAGCCTGGAATATCATGCTCCAAGATGATTTACGTACCTATTTGAAGAGAGCAGCTTTCCTAAACCCCCTTTTTCTCCCCCCGCTGCTTGTTTTCAACAAGCACATGTGTAACACTCTCTGTTCCCTATATTGCTATTAGTCATTCAAAAAGATTGACTCATGGCGTTATGTGAAGACGGTTATGGATATTAAAATTAGGGCTGTCAAATTAACGCATTAATTTAGATTAATTATAAGAATAATAACATATTAAAAAAAGAATGCAAAATAACGCAAATAATTGAATGACCCCTGACCCTGTGCATCGCACATTCCAACTGGCCAGTGCGTTAGTTGCATATGCATGGCTGCAGCATGATGGATGACAAAACTCTGTTTGACCTTCTGAATAGAAAATTTATCTACAAAAATCACCCAGATGGAAGTGCTGATAGGAACAGAGTCATATGCTTTCTCTGTAAGAGGGATTTTTCGTATTATCGGAGCACTTCAAGCTTGAATTATCACCTCAGTGCAAAGCATGTTTTAGCCAGTTCTTCAGTTAGCCAAGCCAGCTGTTGCTATAGGCAACGTACCGCAGCCTCACCAGACCATATTTACCGAGAGCAGCACAGAATGCTTAAGTCTAACCCTAACCTTAAGTGATAAGCTTATCTTAAAAAAATGGAAATAAAACAATTTATTGATTTCTACTCAATGCTTTAGTCATGGGGCACAATAATGTAATGTTTTTGAGTTGAAATATTTTCATATGGGGGCTTTTAAAAGCAAATATTGATATGTGATTGTTTGTGACTAATTTGCGATTAATTCGATTAATTAATCAGCATATCATGTAATTAATGTGATTAAAAAAATGTAATCGATTGACAGCCCTAATTAAAATATTAATTGAACTGCTTTCAAGAGAGACAGATCATTTCAGTTCAGCCCTGAGTTTGGATGAGTCTTAATTGAACAAAGACGAGAGACTAAACTCTCCTCTCTCTGGAGAGGAATGAACCATGGCACGAAGAAGTGTGCTGGCAGCCTGCTAGCACCATTTTAAAGGTAGAGAATGACTAGCTAAAGAAATTTATCACTGTGAGAGGCCACAAGTCCTGCTATACATTTCCATACCACTCGAATCTGCAACCTTGCCAAAGATGACATGGGTTAATAAACATGAAAAAAAAACAACTTAACAATAATTTAAAAAAAGTAGACGGCAAAGTCAAACGCATTAACAGAGATCCAGGTCTAAAAATACACTTTGAGTCAGTGACAATATTTGGGATTGTATCAAAAGCTTCTCAGAGGATTAAAATTTCTTCCAGGACACTGTTTGCATCTTCAAAATGATTCAGTAAAAAAAAAAAAATTGGCAAAACAATATCAGACTCAAAGAGTTACAGCACACCGTGCTCTGCAGTCCAGATATGTTATCCTATCAGATTAACAGAGGCAAATGGCAGGCTGTCAAAAACCATTACCATATGTAATCCCCTTCTAGATTTCGAAGGCATGTCGACAGGGACTGTTGGCATGGCAGTCTGTCATGCCGATCTGATGATTGGGGAAAGTCTGATGTTTAATTAATGATGTTGGGCCATTCTGTCACAGTTAGCGAGATGTACGGTCAAACATAGAGGCCTCTGCCTCTGACAGAGACGATTGGTTGCTCCAGTTCAAACTGGCAGACACCTTTGGAGGACCTCCGTTCTGCAGTGGGATGCTGAAATGTGATCCAAAGTGCTACGTCATGGGTAGGAGCATGAGGAGCACAGAGAGTCAGCCAAAAGTGACACTCGATGCCGGTCAGGTGACAGCCTGTCCAGATATGCAGGCAGTTGAACACTGCTGTGCTCTGACATTTCTAAGAACCTTTTGATTAGTAAGGCGAAGGGCACAAGACTTTGAAGTGACAATTTATGGTTGATCTATATAAATGAATTTTGCATTCTGTCTCTTATCAATCTAACACAACAGTGACTCAACCAGGTTATTAAACCTTTTACATTTGCTGTTCTATATACTCAGGTAGTTTTTTTTTAAAGGAAACAAATCCTCTGGTGCACAGGAAGTGATGCATTTCACATTTCCAATAATAGCAGGTAAAAAGAATAATAGCCAGTAAAAAGAACAAGAACTGGGTGGTTAGCATGAGCAGTGATAGGCACCATGGCTGAACAGACAAACAAAAGTCTCAATAGAAAATCCAAAGGAAAATGACACAAAGAGACACACACACTGTCTGGGAAAAAACACAGCATTAGCAATATCTGCTTCGTACATTTGATACTAATCACATTAAAGATGCTGCCAAAATGAAGACAGTGAGGATCTGGTGTACTACTACTTCAAATTATTATGACTGCTTTCACTTGAAGTCGTAACTACAATCTGCAGCCACTGTGTGGTGGACCTTTTGTGTCCCTTCACATCAGCCTGCACTTGCACTCATATAGAGACACAAAATGCATGAGCGAAAGCAAACCATCAGCTTTTATGTGTGGAACTGATCAGCACACGAGTAATGAGGATTAGAGTTTCCAGAGCCAAGAGGAAACATTTGAAAATTTGAAACTGTAGTTAATTACTTTTAGACTTGTAGTTTTATGCAGTGTTTTAGGAAACTGACAATATAAAACATTTTTTAAATAAAAATATGTGTAAAATGTGTAAACTAAACTATAACTATGAAATGTAATGTCAGTAATATTTCTTGTTTTTAAGTCTTCCTGTGTGTTTGAAAATATATTTCAAATAAAGAATTGAAATAAAACATATTCAGTAAACATAGTTATAAAATTAAATATCTTGTATATGATGGAAAAATATGCTGGATGTAAAAGTTATATAATGGTATTCAGCATAAGTCATTATGCTTATGAGTCTCAAGCTCTCTTAAAAATAGTTCAAGAGGCATGATGTAATCTTGTCTCGAACAAACAAAATGTTTTCTATCCTTAAAAACAGACAAGTGCGTCTGGTGAAAGCCAAATGCTTTTGCATAATTAACCCTCTCTGGTCAGGCTGTGGTCGGCCTGTCTGCTTGAATTTACAGTGACAGCGCTGGCCCTATTTGTTTGCATTGGTGCTTCAGTGGGCACACTTCATTGTGGCTTCAGCAGTTAATAAATCACAGTTGAAGCCCCCTCTGTCGACGCTAGCCTGTGCTACGGTGGTCCTGTCACAAGGCAGGCACCAGAGCCGAAGCGACAGCTACATGCTAATTCAACATCGGCATAATTCATTATACAGTCGCAAGTGTACTGGAATGGAAAGAGAACCAACATACACCAGGAGTAAGACGACAGGCATCAAACTGTTAAATCCAGCTACCCTTAAGTCTCCTCTGTTTGCCTTTGTAAAGACTCAGGTCTTTAAACTCTTGCCAACTACATAAAATTATACCTCAGACTTATTAGATATGCACAAAAAGAGCTTTGGGGAGTGTCAAGAATAAAATTATTTTTACATTTACCTTCAAAGTAAAGATAGTAAATACAGAGTGATGTAATTGGTATTCATTTTAAGGGAGAAAGGTTAACAGACAATATTAAAGAGGTTAATAGACAATGAAGACAATTAACAAGCCACTGAGCTCCTTAACAGGGTTGTTAAATGGAAATCTGCCTTTTTATGAAATATGGTAATCTATATAGTGACTTCCTGTAAGTCATGCAAAAGCCAATGTAAAATGACATATCAAAAGGTAGAATGAGGGCTATTGCACTGCAGGGGAAATTAACAAAAAGATAAAGAGTCAATTAAACTGATAAGGCCTTGTGCTCTTCAGAAGGTGACAAGCAAGGGGAGCGGAACGGACAGCCATTGCATTAAACCGCTTTGGTGGCTTCTCATCCTCGGCGCGGCCCCTCCACTCTGTAACCACCAGCTCTCAAGTGAAAGAAGCAGCACACACTTTGTTACGACGACCTGATCACACAACCTTCCCGTCTTCAGCAGATACCACTAATGATGGTAATTAGGTCCACCCAAGGCCTTAGGGCGGCCAATAATGATGCAGTCCTGGGTACAGCGCATGTACTCCCTACTTGGGATGAAAGTGAAAGATACAGAACAATGCTTTCATTATTGAAGATGGACGAAACATTAGGTTAACTATGTTCCTGTTTGCCTCTTTTGTGTGAAAAAGTTTAACTTTGGTATGCCTGACCTGATCACATTGTCCCATCCAAAACCCCTGAGGGCAATATTGTCACATCACTGCTGTTGGTTGTTGTTGATCAAATTTGGATGTAATTCCGAAAATGCCGAATATCACTGATAAGAGGCATCTATTGCCAAAGCTCAGTAAAGCCAAGAAAGAAGTATCTGAAGTCTTGCATGTGATTAAAGCATAGACCTCTGAAAAAAATCTATCCCCATCGTAACAAGCAATTTATTCTCATTTTCAGTCTTAAAATCTTGTTTTTCAAGTGAAAAAAAAAACTGCCAGTGGGATATGATATCCTGCTTGTATCTAATGCTAATCAACTTGTTTCCAGAATTTTTTTTTTTTTTTTTTTAATAAAGTGTCACTTTCTTGATACTAGGGCCTGCCTTACTCTGCCTTGTTTCAGCATATTTACACTGGAAACAAGTGAAACTGCATTGGAAACAAGAGGGATTATCTCATCAATCTGGCAAGTTTTTTTTTTTTTCATTTCAGATTTCAACACTGAATATGAGACTTAATTTGTCAAGCTGGAGATTTTTTTGCAGGGCTGGCACGGGGGATGATGAATCAAAAAGGATCTATCCATCAGTGAGGTTGGGTCAGGTTGACGCCACCGCAGTGCAACTTCTCAGTCCACATAAAGGATCGGTAGCAGCGCTGCAGCATCCAGACAAGTGTCCTGCGTGGCCCACATGAGATAGCGAGCGTCCAGCAGCATGCACCAGACTGGGGCCATCCATGGCCTCGGGCAGCGCGTTGACTGGGCCTGCCATGTCATTAACAGTCGCCTTGATCCGCTCTACCTTATTAAAGCCATTCCTTCAGGAGAGCAGACGAGCATGTCACACTCTGAAACCAGGCCAAGGAGGGAAGGTGACCACACTGCCACCCTCAGCTTGTGCAGGGGCAGGGGGGATATGAGCGCAGCACAGTGGCTTTGTTGTCAGCCTCATCCCGGACCCCCTGATGTCCCTGTGATTCCCTTGTCAGTCTGTGTTAATGGAACTCACAGTGGTTATGCTTCTTCTCATTCTTATCTCCTCTAGCAGGATAGTCACACAACCTAGCACTGTCTCTTTGGCCATGGGTGACCAGGGACTGTATTGTGGAGAGAACCGCTGCGTTGAATATTGACAAAGTCATTTCCCCTTAGCAAGAAACGTTTTAGTGTTTACCCCTATTTAACCAATCTGCCATTAAATGCAGTGTCAGGATTAGCATTATGAGATGGCCTTCCACCATTTGAATTGTATTAACTGATGCAGAGAATTATCAGAGGTTAACTTACTTTGACTGGTGTGCTCATGAGTAAAAAAGCCACAGTATAAACTTAGAGAAACACCCGACTGGGAAGCCTGGCAATTTCCAGCACGGTCCCCATTGCATCTATCCAGCTATACGCGCTTGTGTGGCATTTTTCACAGAGCACAGCTCTCCTACTGGCAACCAGTTTGTGTAAAAGTGATTAACAGTAATTAATCCTTAATCACCATGATTAGCCAAGTCGCAGTAAATTAAGCCACATCTGGAGCAGCGGAGGGCTCGTGAGTGGCAGCAGGCATGTTGAGTGTGGATGCCACTGTTTACTGAGGTCTACCTGAAACACTTGAAAGCAAACAGCAGCAGGATAATCTGAATTGGTTTGTTTGGGGTTGTGGTGTAAGTGGTGTGTAAATTTAGTACCCCTCTCAAGAGCAAGAGCCCCTTTAGAAGATGAATGGGTTGTGATGTTTTAACAAGGCATTAAAGCCCAATGATTCTGAACCCAAACGCAACAAAAATTGAAACTGTGTGACAAACAAGTATTAGTGTGTGTGCAAAGGGCTGGATAATATATTGAAATTATATCATTACTGTGATATCGTCTGGGATTTTGGATATTGTAGTGTCATGATATGGCTCAAGTCTTGTCTTTTCCTGGTTTTAGAGGCTGCATTACAGTAAACAGAAGCAATTTTATGAACTTATTAAACTGTTGTAGCTGTTCTACCTGCTCAGTCTTCATATTTACACACTAATGACTGTTTAGCAATCATCTCTTGTGTGTAAATATTTTTTAAAGCACCAATACTCCCTACAATATAATCACAATATTGATATTGAGGTGTTTAGTCAAAGAGATCATATTTGATTTTGTCCATATTGTCTAGCCCTACATGTATAGACCATTTTCTTGGAAAGACTGTTTTTTTTTTTGTTTGTTTGTTTGTTTTTTTGAGTAATTTTTTTTCATGAGCAGGGCGACCCCCATCCTCTTATCTGTTCTGTTCTAGCCAATAAAATGTCAGTTTGACCTTGTTTACCTGAAAGCTGATTTTAATAAATCATAATAATCTTTTGAAAACTGCAGTGACAAAAACCACCAGATTTGCACAAGAGCTTTGTGCATCACTGCATCTGAAATTAGTCTCTAATACACATTTGAATCCAGGGGAATATTGCCTTCAACTGTTGTCACCAATAATGTAATTTTGAGTTGAACACATATGAACAACCCAACAGCATGTAATAAAATGGGGAAAAATGTTTGATCTTCTTTTTTTTCATGTTTGGCATTCTGTAAATAGTAAGTATTGATACAGAGCATGTTTCTGTCTCCCATATCTGGATATGCTATCTATCTATCTATCTATCTATCTATCTATCTATCTAGATCTAGAGAGAGAGAGAGAGAGAACTCAACTGTACTTCATCGTATTGCCCATTTATCAAAACATATAATTTCTGCTCCTAACATTTTTTGGAATCTGCCTTAATTTTTAAGATTTGGAGCACTAGGATTACCAAATAAAGAAGCTGATTTAGAGCCCAGTCTGTGGCTTGTTATTAAATAAGATACACGGCATTATTTTCTGTTGTGGAGTAAACAAGTGATAACCAAACACTATTATCTATACTCACTTAAAAATGCCTTCCAAGAACCCAAGACATTGACCTTCAACATCAACAATAGACACCAAAGCATATTCCCTCACATTCACAAGGACATACACAACACAGACACACACACACACATACACACACACTCACACACACACGCCGCCCTCTGTACCCATGCTGCATTGTTGATTGGCTGAGTTGCCTGAAGATGTCTCAGTGCGTACCGGCACCAGTGCCTCTCTATGGCTTTTTTTCTGGGAGATAAATGATGCAGTAGGAATGGTTGTGTGCTGGGGAACTGGTTCCATCACAGTGGGTGTGCTGCGTTTCTTACCCCAATGTTTCTCTTGTGCCCCCCTGGAGAGTTTTCTCCCTGCGCCCCAGTCTCTCCCTGTTACACAGCTCCAGATTAATTACACACTTTAATGAGCTGAATTATTAATGGGGCTCTTACTTGGCAGTTTAAGGAAATGCAGAAGAGAAGTCAGCGTTGAGCATCGAGTCTCAGGCTCTCATTAAAACATCACACAACGCCTTTGGGACCGGTGTTATTTAGCCGGAGAAATAATAGGATTTGGTATTTTACATATCAGGAACAGTAAAGCTGTATGAATCCGCTGCAGGAGATAGGGAAAAGAGCCCTGCAGAGGCTCTTGCACGACATTATGTCATTATGATTGCAGGGCCAAGGAAAATGAAAGGCCATCTAATGCAGCCACTAGAAAAGGTTTCCTTTCTGATTGTTCAGCACAGATGGGAGCAATATTATCTGAAATGAGATGGACTAAAGCAGGAATGAAATGAATGAAAAGAAAGGCAATTTCTGGGAGAATACGTCTCATTCCCTGTTCCCTAAAAAGGGCCTGTTTTTATCTCACACTACTGTAACAGTTACAGAGGTAAGGATCTTCATCAGAATCAGGAATATGGAAAATTGTCATCATGAAAGTTGCAAAAAAAAAAGGTGCAAGAAAATAAGATTATTCATACACAATCGCACTGGCTGATAACAGAAAATCTCACTGTGAAGAGACAGGAAATGAAGCCAGGAAGCTAGTTCCAGTCATGTTCCTGGTAGTCTAAATTTATATCTCTGCTCTAACAAATTTCTATGTACTTGTGTGTATGTATCACAGGCATATGCATGTTTATGATGTCTGTGCACTTTATAAGGTGCAAGGATGTTAAAACACCAGGAACATGTACAACACTGTGAAACATTATAAAACCTCAACTGGAACTATATATATGATCTGACACTCCTGTGAACGAACAGAAAGGCCGGTTTGTTTTCTCAACCCACTTTAATGTGTCAGAGAGCAAAACTATCTGTTCTCTATTTTGACAAAACGTCTTCATCAAGAAGTTACTCATATTTAAAGCGTGATAATTGTGTGCATCAGACACGTGCGCTGCTGTGATGGCTGCTGCACTAACACAGGCTACATGTCTTGAGAGCACGGAGCGGCTTTCACGCTCGCTAGTGGAATCCACAGTGTGATCCCAGGGGATCTCTCTATTTGTGTACAAGATGCTGCCAATGCTGACTGTTCCTGTTGTTCTGGAGGAAACAATAACAGGCATCGCACAGTCAGATTACATTACAGCCCAACGCTCTGCACAGGATTCTGAATGGATTTCTCCTTTATGGCCATATTCAGGAAGACACTTAAGGAAAACTGATGATATTGTGCCTGACAGATAAGATTGAAATCTGACTGATGATTTAGCCCCTGCGTCTCTGTGATATGGCGTTAACACAGGTCCTTGATTAGTAATCACTGTGAATAGTAATCAGATGACCTAGAATGGCTTGAGTGGCCAGGCAGGCGTCCGGATAGGAAGCTGTCTTTGTGCAGCCCTGCAGCTCCAGACAAAAAGCCCCGGGGACACTGCTACTGCATCACAGCTAAACGCCCCACTGTACCCAGGATGAAAACGACACAAGTTGGTACTCAAGATTCAAAAAATGGCCGAGTGGCTCATTACACGGGTCCTATCTGGGTCACAGAGCAGATGCAAATGTAGGTCAGAAGGAACCCCTGTTGTCAATCAAGAGAGAGAAGAGAAAGGGGAGGAGTAATGGAGGAGGATAGAGAGAGTGTCTCCCCGGTGAAAGATCACGCCTGCTGCGCTTCACAGCCCATCCCCAAGGACGAGCGTACAAAGTGTATCAAATCATACGCGGCAAAGACGAGTGGCGCTAAGCTTGAGTGAGGAAACTTAATTAGACTGATGCTTGTAGGGTTAATTTGAGCGAACTGATGCAATTGAGGAAGAAAGAATTAAAGAACGTCTGTCGTGTTTTGCAGTCCTGACATCACACTCCAACCATCAACCTCTGTTTTCAGCCTTTCGCTAGAAGCGGTGTCAATGTATCATTTATCACCACTGTACCAATAAAGCCTCTTCCCATCTAGCCCATCCTGCATGGTTTGCAGTCCTATCATAAACATTCTGGTTGGATTATGAGGCCAGTGTGACCTAGATGCTGCAGACCTCCAGAGAGTCCAAGTTCTATCTCCTGCACAAGCCTGGCAAGCACATCCTGAACGGGAGTAAATCCTTCGTTAAGTCACCTTGCAGCAAAATCTGCTGTCATACAATGCACTTTTCCATGCTTGAATTCCTTTTAGATTACTTGTTTTTTTTGTTTGTTGTTGTTGTTGGTGGGGTTTTTTTTTTTTTGTACGTGAAGAAAAGTTGAAGTACGCGGTCTTTTTTCACTCCTGTACCTTGAGCATTTTGGCCAATTCCAGCTTCTCTCTCACTTCTGAAAATCTCTGCAACTCGGTAGCACTTCATTTCACCTCACACTGAGCTTAGATGCAGTGCTAACTGCCTAGAGGTTGACACTTGTCTGAATAATGTTATGCTAATGCTCTAGTCTACCTGTATTTACCCCTAAGTGCAGCAAGCAATCTGTTGATTGCGAGAAAGCAATTTTCCTGAAAGAGGGGGAGAAAGGGCTGGTAAGAAAGACTGAATGAGAGGGTAACAAGAGATCTTCTTTAAGCTGCAGCAAAGCAATTTACAGAGGACGACAATTTTCTCTGGCTGTGAAAGGAGCGCTCTCTCTAATTGTGCCTACGCAGAGCCATCAAGATGGGGATACAGAAAATAGCATAGCAGGCACACACACACACACACACACACACACACTCCCAGGGAAACTTAGGAGTATAAGCAGGAAAACAGCTATAAAACCTTCCTTTGATTTATTCACGAATATTTTTCAAAAATAATTTGAGATACCAATTTGTAGAATCTCAAAAAAAATATGAGCTGTCACATAAACACTATAGCGGCCTGTCTATAGTTTGTCAGATCTCTTGCAGTAGCAGGCTAATTACTTTTAGGTTCTACATTATACGTAACGAAGTATGATAAAACATTATGACATGTATAAGAGTGAATGGCATCCATCACCATAGTCTTGTTTCTATTTACATGTGCAGACATACTGCAACCCCAAATCCTATAATGATGAATGAGGACATTGTCCTTTTAATTTGTTTGTTGGTCCTTGCGTTGCCTGAGAAGGCAGATGTAGAAATTAATTGCTCTTTCTGACAAGAGTGGGGTTGGCTGTGGTGTGTGTGCGTGTGAGAGAGTGTGTGTGTGTGTGTGTGTGTGTTTGGGGGGGATGACAAGGCTTCTAAAAATAAAGCAGCAGAACCGTGTGTGCGGTGCCAGATTGGGCTCAGTGCTGTGCTCGTCTCGCTCTGGCTCGACTTCTATCTGCCCGTGTGATAAAGCTGCTAACAGGCCTTTATCAGGGAGCAAGGGGAAATATGCTCCTGCCAGATTAGGCCCCAGACTCTGCCAAGGTTATAAACAGCCTGTTATCTGTGTCCCAAACAGAGTAATCCACGCTCTATCAGCACCCAAACATATGGGCCACACAGAGCAGAGATAGCCTCTGATGGACACTTGGTTTTAATTGCAATGAGAGCCACCAGAGCATCCCTGGGAAAGAAACAGGACATAAAAAAGGTCTGTTATTGTGGACATCTCCCAGCCCTGGTGTAGCTGGCCAACATTCACAAAGAGCAACCTCGACCTTTCTGCAATGCTGCACCTGCTCCTCCTTGTGCACCGAGGAGATATCATGAATGAGCAGGGCAACATCAATGTTACATTTCCAGGAGTCTATTCAGGCCTTGCTGGATATTTGTTTCTCACTGAAATTAATATTTTCCCTTTTCATCTGATGTCATTTCTTGTCTTTGTGCATTTCTTCCGCATGCTAAATTAGATCGGGCTACAATAAGTATGCATTAATTTGATTAGGTGGTGATGGGCTATTTTCAGTCCTCACTACAACACAGGCTGCAACAATTCTCAGATGCACTCTGTCTCACTAATCAATAACAACTTTAACTTACCCAGAGTGAGGCTTAGTAAACAACAGCAACTCAGACATATTCCGCCTCTCAAAATTAGATTCACTGAAAGTCTAGGTGAAGCCAGGTAGGTATGGAGACACAGAGATCATGTAGGGTGAATGGTGTCTTTTAGCCCAGTATAAGCTATATTTGTGTGTTGAAATACAGCTGTAAATTTACACAAATATATTTATACTGGTCAGAGCACAATCAATCGACACTGTAGCTTTGCCTGAATAACACCTCCTCTTTTTGTTTGAACTGCTCTCATTTGAGTTTCACTTTAAAGCCATGGTCATAATGGCTTTGACAAAACAGGAGGTGATGGTGCCCTGAGCTAAATTCATGTGCTAGAGTGGGAAGTGTCTTTGAGTAGGGAGAAAAAAAGAAAAGATAACACTGGGTGACAAATACACAACACAAAACTGAGAACACAATTTAGGTTTGGGATTTCGAGAGTTTTAGTCAATTAATTCAATTTTAAATTTTACTAAATTTTACAAAATTCACACAATCATGACATTATAAATGTGTGTGTGTGTGTGTGTGTGTGTGTGTGTGTGTGTGTATATATATATATATATATATATGCACACATACACACACATTCATATGATAAATGTTTAATAGCTTGTATTGGCACACTGTTACTTATTTTCACAAAACATTGTAAGAAAACCATAGAAACAACCTCTCATCCCCTTCAATCATGAGGCACAGGACATTATGTGAAGCATTCCTTGCGTTAATGAGGATTGAGGTAAATCTGGGAGAGATTTAGACCCTCTACTAGGCTCTGTCTCCTCATATAAGCAGCAAGCCGCTCTTTCTGTCAGCAGAGCTGTGATCTGAATACCTCTGCCTTCATAAAAGATTCAGGCCTTATTGACTTCCTACTTTGGTTTCCCCGCAGAGCCTTACCTCCCCAGCTCCTTTTAAATTCTGCTCTCGTGGCTGAGGATGCGCACCTGCCTCAGGAAAAAGGCGCCAGCTTAACACAGGGCTTTTATGGCTGTCCATGAACCTCCTCTATAACACACCATTCTTTGTGCAGAAAATGTACAATACTTCTGCTCAGTGCATCATTAGACCATAACCCCAGAATAAAATATTATATATAGGATATATTCAAATAATAAATATCCAAGGCTCACCTCTGATGTCTAACACATATTTGCAGTTATAGCACTGTATTGTTGAATTTACTAAAACATATAATTCAGCTGTTCCTCCTTACAGGGTCAATCGGGAGATTATTGGCATTATAAAATGCCACATCACATCTGTGATGCTAAATATTGATATATCATGTTCTGTTTATTTCAGCATCTGTTACCTGCTCTTTGCAGCACATAATTTGCTGGGTATATTACTGACTGCAGCATTAAAAAGACACAGGCTGAGTTCATCTGTCTGTGTCCATACAATATTTCAAACACAACCTATACAAAAGGGCACAAAGTCTAATAAATTCCTCATTTTATATACTTCCCCCAGATTTCAAAGTCTTGTCCTATAAAGTTTTAAATGTCATGAAGGGCCTGTAACATAGATAGTATAAAGTGGAGCCAGGAAAACCATACAATGCTTTGTCCCTTATCTTTTTATCCAATAAAGTTTTATATCTTTGAATCAACTATAAAATGGTTTGGAAACTGTCAACGAGGGAATAATTGGACAACTTTATTGTTATCATGATATGTCCCAACAGGCTCATTGCTCTGACCTGACAGCATTAGTTCCCCTTTGAGTAAATGGCAAACTTCTATACTGTACAATGTAGACTATTCATTCAGTACGGCTATGGAATGTGAATTAGTCAAATTTGATTTTAAGTAAAAATTAAACTAATGATATTTATTTCAAATAAGCGTATATCCATAAATTGCAGCTCATGGAAAAAAACTGAACAGAAATATTGAATTTAAACACTGCAGCGTGTTCTTGACCTCTAAAAGTGGCACTAACCTTCTGTCCAGGATTTCCGAGTTGCGACAAACTGGTCGAACAAACAAAAGCAGACCAGCATCTCTAAGGCGCAGCATTTCACACTTGGGTAGAGGCAGAGGACGGGCCTTTAATGACACACAGTCCCCCCAGTCACCTAGAATGAACACGCAGCGCTGGAAATAGACCGGAAACTCTGCCTCCACACAGGCCAGAAACCCGGTGACGCCTGCCTGCCTGCCTGTCTGCTTGCCAGACAAATCTTACGAAAAGCACTGCAGAGAGAGACAAACCCCAAAGAGGTAAACTATGTTGCACTCTCATACGGAGAAAACACGATCAAACCGTGTTATATACTGTGCTACAATATCGACAAAATCATGTCGTGTGCGCAGAGCACACTTTAGTCAGCTGATGTGCTGTCCAGTGATGTGTGATAACACTGTAGATGGCAGAACGCCCATCCTTGGATTCTCAGTCCAGCAAAATCTCTCCATGTTGTGAACACTATCTGCAACTATCATGAAATACTATAACAGCTACACAACAAAATCCTTATCAAAACATTCTAATATTTGTCTTGAGGGTCCACCCACTCCCACAAAAGAAGATCTTGACTAGGACGTGGACTTTCAAGTGCCCTTAGTTAGCGGTCGATAACAGGTACACTGAATCAAACAAAAGAGACAAAGGACCCGGTGACCTGCACATGTCAGGATTTAGATCCTTACCATTATTGACCATGATTGTTCTACACATTTAACAAGACTTACAGGTCACATATATACTATTGAGACTGAACAGTTTCCTATTGATTGTTCTTCGCTACCAATGGAAGCAACATTACGGGTTTGCTGCTTCAAGAAAGGCCAGTCCACACATAGACTAACTCACCTGTGCCACTGTGCTCCCAGTATTGAATTCCACCTCCCAAAATGGATTCCCCCTCCAGCCTAAATTCCCTGGCTTCCTCTAGTCTACTATGACAAAGGGAGTAAAGGCAGGCAGCACTGGGGTTAATTCTCCAGTCTCCTAATGAGCTTCTCTGTTCCAGTATGTTGCATAAACCCATTACCTCCCAGCACATTACCTCATTCATTTCTTATATGTGGATAGCTTCCCTCTCCCAAGAGCATGGCATTTCAGACACGGCTCATGGTATGCTGTATGTACACATACGCACACATGCACACACACACACACACACTTATCCCCTCCCCCTCTATTATGCATCAGAGAATAACGTCTCACAGTAAGAGTCTATAATGTTTCTATTTCACATAGCCATTGAGTTGACCCTGAGATATCAGGCAAACGCTGAGGAAAAAAAAAACATAAAAAGCTGTGCTGGCAGGAGATATATTATTCAGAAAAAAAAGACAAAGGGAGAAAAAGAAAGAGAAAGGAAACGGGGGTGTCTCCATTGCACTACCATTTCCACAGTATGTGGCATCTATTGCTATGTAGGATGAAAGACGCAGGTGGTCGTGAGTTCCACTGAGCCTCAAGCTAATCTGGGGATACGATCCAGTATGTAAGACGCCATAGACTCTCAATTTGCCTGATGTCAAACATTAGCATTTCAGGACGCTTCAAAAAGGTATGCAATGATGAAGAGAAAACACATTTACCTTTTAGCTAACTAGAAGACAAGGAAATACAAATGAGTGCACAGATGGTAGAAAAGAGCCACAGCCTCCAAAACTCCATTTGCAAGCATTTAGGCCACACTTTGGACAACACTCATGCAAATGGAACAATCAAAGACATGAGTCCCTTTCAATGTAATAAGCCACTTTATACAGTGCTGTTGATTGATTGTGGATGCTGAATAAATCTTGTCTGTGTATCAATTACCCTGTGCTAATCCGCTGTCTTATCCGAACCAGAGAATATTTATGTCTGCGGAAGACAATATTAAATTACTCCGACAGCCATCGCTGTTCAGAGCAGCTTCACGTGAAGTACAAACTATGGACATACATGTTCGCTTGTACTCGCAGAAGGATTTATTCAAAGTCATTGACACCTTAGTTGGAAATCAGTAAGCCTTAATTTCAATTCGGTGTTAGAACACTTTATTTTGTCACCATAAATCAACAGTGAGGCCAGAAACAATGAGCCTATTTCTCAACGTAATAGCAGCTCATTTCACACTGCAGAGGGAAACTGTGACTCTGAATAAACTACTCAATATGGCATGAGTGTTTACATGGATATCAATATTTAATCGCAGTTAGAGACAGCTACAATTCAGAGAGACAATGGATGGAGTTTATATGAATGCCATTGCCGTGAGCCAAACAAATTTTAGGAGTTTGCAAGAATTCCTTGGCACTTAAGTGAAAAAATAAACAATGACATCAAATCAAATCAACAAGGGTTTGGACCCTCGAGTCTGTACCCAATAACTAAATCTTACATTACGAATGATGATGAAAATAACGTGAGATTCTGCCGCGTGTTTAGCTGATTCATCACTCATTTCTCCCACTTCTATAGCATCTAGCGCCGAAGACAATGATGTCTGTTGTTGGTATTATTGTTTGTCAGGGTAAGTCAATAACTAACGTTTCAATCTCAGCCATTTGGACTGTGTTACGGTTCAAACCACAGCCCTCGCACATCAATCAAAAGAAACATTGTGAGCAAATGTGTCCCCTGTATAATTGCACACAGTCCTTTTTCTATCACACTCTCAGAGTGTACGGGGTGCTGCAAAACTGTAACACAACCCAGGGTGAATCATTCTGTTTGAAGAGGGATCGTCTGCAATATGAAATCCATATGAATGTTTCACAACATCCTCCAAGTTTCCATAAAAAAAAAAAGAATCTTCTAATAAATTGCCATAGAAAATTGTCACCATCGTTTTCTGCCTTTAGGGGAGGGATGTGAGGCTTGGCTGGGCTACTGTCCTCTGCATGTGGCTCCCTTCTTTTCTTTTCCAAGTCTAAGTTAAAACAGAGCATCAAAATCCGAGCTTTAATAATTGAGGGAGAGACTGCAGGGTACTCTACTCAGGCCTTCTTGATGTGAGGAGTCCTTAAAAGATGCATGGATGCCTCCCCAGAGGGATATGGAGGGGCTTCATAGAGCTGAGGCTCTGTACACTTAAAGATTATGTGTGCATCCTCTAAAGCAAGATGACCAGAAAAATGCTCGGAGGACCATTATTCTCCACAGACTAGTTTGAGGGATGGGCACCAACCTGGTAAGATACTGTCAATATTAATGCCTCTCAATCAATTATGTCTCCATGTGCTTCAAACGCAAATTATTTGGCAAGTAAGACATTTTCAGAGTGCAGATTGCAATAATTTAATAGAGGATGTAGACAGTACACAAAGCTAGGTAAACAAATACTTAGGTTTTGAACCAATGTGATAAGGATTCAAGCAAACATAAATGTGTCAGTGCCGCTTACAGCAAAAACATTCAGGGTTTTCTAGTTAACTCCAGCAGCCCGACTTGAGCATGGCTGTGCCTTTAAAATGTAATCTCTGACTCAGATGTATTGGTTTCTCTTCACCCCACCATTAAGGCTAGGGCCTAAATTATTGATCCCCTGCCTTCATCAGCATAGCAGTCACGTCCGAGCACAGGGGATCTAACTCTGGCTGTGTCCCCACGCTCCAGCCACTGAAATAATTAGGAGGAGTTCTCATTAAGGGAGAATGAAAGGTTGAGAAAGAGAGGAGGGAGAGCAGCCTGAGGGGCATTCTGGGTGTTTAATGTCTTCCCTTGGGCCCCGAGATCATTCTGATCAAATCCTGAGGCTATGTCTAAAGACGACAGGCCATACCGCAGTAAAATACACACACTGTGGACACACAGCAATGCACAAATAATACATCAAGACAGCAAGAGAGAGGAGCAATGCATAAATAAAGATGTTGCGCAGTGCAACCAAATTAATAATAAATTGTGAGGATTGGGATCAATAGCATCAGCACATAGCCTCAGCGAGTATTAATATGGCAAAAAAGGGGGCTACAAAGTATATGGTTTGAAAATTTATCAGTGTGAACTGGAGAAATCCCAGCTCAACTCTTTTATTTTAGCTACTGAGGGAATCCACAGGGCTTTGGTGCCCCAAGGTAGTTTCCTTCTCAACGCTTCGTGAATCATACAACCAAAATTCACCAGTGTGTCTGTGTGTGTACATATGTGTATACACATGAACTTGTGCAGGCATACGCGCGTGCGTGTATGTGTGTGTGTGCTTACAGGGTGCAAAATTTGACTATTAACAGAATGAGGGGAAGGTAGAAAAAATGAATAATTGACAAAGAAGGTATAATGAATGATTGATTTCTTAATTACAGGAGGCTGAAGATTTCTTAGAATATAACTGCCACAAGTGACAGTGCTATGTGAAACAGCTGCACATCAGCAGCAAAAACAACGCTGATTTTAGTCAATCCAAAATACATGACTGAAGCTGACCAGTCAGTCAGTCAATATGGAAATTTTCTCATTTTAAAGAATGCACTGCGAGGAAATTGCATTATCATGTTTAGCACCAACAGAAAACACGAACAGTGCCTCTACACTGGCTTTGCAAAGGAACCAACTGTGCATGCTACAGTAACATTCTTGCCAAAATGGGTTTTGCAATGACTAGTGAAGTCCATGAATCTTTTTGTCACATTGTGCTTTCACTGTCGGCTTGCCTCATGCTGCGACTCCTGAGCTTTCTAAGTAGCTCAGTGTCGAGGCCACACCCCTCGTTAGTGGGGAGGGTTCATTATGCAAATGATCCTGCTGGAGCGGTATCAACGAGGCGCACGCTCCGTTATCGTTTTCTGCCGCCGGGGCTCTTCCTCTCCCCGATCGCTCATACGGAATCATGGCCTAATAGCATCCCATTAACATAATTGCCAGCACAACTAGTGTTCCGTGTCTCAGAGCCACTCTGCTGCTCTGCCAGCCGAAGAAGAGAGAGGAGGATGGGTGAGGGTGAGGACGGGGGGGTGGAAAAAATTTAATTAAGCCAACGCATTGGCCACTCCCTTCCACGGTAAATGTGTCTGTTTTCTTTCTTCTTCTTTTTCTTTTTTTCTCAAAGAGGAAGAGGGGGCAGAGCTTTTTGTCTTCAGGAGACCTTGAGTCTCCCTGTGCTCCTGCAAAGCAAGTAAGGTGCTCAATATTCCACTGATGAGCTCACAGCAGACGCCAGCATCACGTCCAAACGCAGTCTGCCAGGCGAAATAAAATCCCCATTATTTTTTAATTAATCCTTAATTAAAATATATTACAGCGCCGATTCCGCAAATCTCTCCTAATGTGAAAATGCGGCCCATTCAAGCATATTTACATATCTTTAATTAACGCAGCACATTCTTTCAGTCTAACAAGCCGTGGGCTTTGAGTGCCAAGGTGATCCAAAACATCGCTGTAACTATGGCACATGCGGAGAAGGAGGCCTTTGAGAGAACTTGGATACTCCCACAAGACTGCCATTGTGGTTCACTAAGGACACTCCATAGTAATCTTTGTCGCTATGGCACGATGGGTGTACAGTCACTCCATTAAGGCATTGCAGCATCAGCTAGCGCAGAGAGGGGGGAAATAGTTGCAGCAGGGAGCCATAATCATGTGCGGCGCTCCTCCTCTACGCTGCCATTACCACGCCCCCAGCTCTCCTCTCAGCACAGCCACCCGTGTTGCTCTGATGAATTGATTGACACCATTTTCCATCTTCTGGCGCTGTCAGAGAAATAGAGAGAGCCACACAGGGAGGCCTGCTCCTCTGACACTCTGGCAGCAGCAGCACTGTGGTCATTTCTGAAGCGTTCTCCACTGGGAAATGTACACATACATCACAGCGCTGGCCTCGGTTAGCCCCAACAATCACCCTATATGATCATAAAGTAGCACAAAGCTTGGAGCATCCCAAACATTAGGGGATGAGAGGGCCATGACAATAGCTTGCCTTACTGTATTACATACAAAATTATGTTGCAGACTACATTGTAATGTAAAAAGAACAAGCTTCAGATCAATCAAAACATTATTAGCACTGCCCATTTCCCATACAAATGATGGCTAAATGCTCAACATAAAGGCTCCATCACCAAGTATGTGATCATGCGGGTCTGAGAAAAGCATGCTTCCCCACTCCCATCTCACAGCTCAATAACACGTCTAGCTTCGTTACGCTTATCACAATGACAACTAAATAAGCACAATTAGCAATCACCCAGGCACCCTCACTGCTGGTGATTTCATTTACCAAATTATCTGAGAGATCCTAAATGTTAGATGCAGCAATTTTTTTTCATCAAGAAAACAGATGATAATCACGCAAAGCAGAGACCAAAAGGAGGTTAAAACGGCATGTCAACATCAGGGACAGCTCTCTTGTGATACGATCCTCTCACATCAAAGTCGCGCTGCCATTTTAATTTACAGTTGACAATTTTCTTAAAAGGAAAGAGGTTCTCCTTCTTTCTGACCATAGCACTGCTTCCTTTTCCTCATCATCTTAATGGCAGGAGTGGGTGGTAACACATTACAAGTAATGCAAATGAGTAAAGTAGTAGTTTTCGTGTTCCTTTTTTTAAACCTATACTTTTTGAGCCAATAATTGACTTTTTGCTTGCTACACTTCCCATTCTTACCTCACCTATTATCTGCTCTGAATGCAGGGTTGGGGGATGGTTCCAGAAACAGCTTACCACAGATGCTAAGTTGCCAAATGCGTAGTAGAAGAAAAAGAAGCACCTGTCCTTTCAGCAAAAATTTCTTGCCAAACCTGGTCACACTGCTTTTACCAAAATCTAAAAGAGACAGTTAGATAATGAACTGTTCGCAATGCCTCCCAAAAACATGGAGCTCTCTGTCTTTAAAAACTCCTCTTCAAACCGCCGCAAGCACACTGAAGTAAGTGGCACATAACGTTAAATAAGCTAGCTAGGTGAAAATATAGCTAGCTAGCTGCTATTTCATTTAAATTTTGAAGCAAGGCTTTTCATTTCATTAAAGGTTTTCACTGTGGGACAAAGAGGAAACTGAGAAACTGAGAAGAGGAACACATGCGGAGTGAGGGAGATTGATGATATTCAGTTGTATATCTTTATTTATCTGAATAGCATAGCTGCTTCCTAATCCTTTAAAAAATGTTTCATCAACAAGTTCTGTTTATTCATTATCTTGCACTGGCTCACACACCAAACAATATTAAAATGTAAAGTAATTTGTACTTTGAGTAGTTTATTAACCAAGTACTTTTTTACTTTTACCTGACTAGGTTTCCCAAATGATAATTTTTGCTTTTATCTGAATATTTTAGAGTAATTGTACTCTTTTACTTATGTATATATTTTCAGTACTCTACCCACGCCTGCTTAATGGTCAGCAGCAACACTCTCAGTCCTAACCTCTCAAATCAAATTCGTACTCTAAATTTTTTGCATACACAAGCATGCAATACAGTGACAAATATTTAACCATACACATGAAGACAGAAATACATAACCACATACATACACAAAGTGTTTCCTCTCTCTTTTCCCAGGCTGTTTTAATTTGACACCTTGAGCTGGGGTAACTAGGTGGGGAGTGAGGAGCCGCAGAGGAATTCATTAGGCGCGCCACTGCAGGGTCCTGGCTCGGAGCGTTAATGACATTGGAGGATAGGGAAACGAGACAGCCCAGACGCAAAATGAAATAAACATGAGGACTGTCAGTTCTGACAGCCTTAGCAAAGGGGACAGAGTCATTTGGGCCAGAGACCTTCAGCCCATAAGATCAGACCAGACGGCTTATGGACCAAAGCAGTATTAGTGTGGGAGCACAATCATCCTCACCAGGCCCTTAGATTCACACTGACACTGTGTGTGTGTGTGTGTGTGTGTGTGTGTGTGTGTGTGTGTGTGTGTGTGTGTGTGTGTGCGTGTGCGTGTGTG